>JAWQEG010002550.1:32500-51116 GCA_033782935.1 Petrolisthes cinctipes | reverse complement strand
TTATCAATTTTAATTATGTATTATTTTTTTTGTATTTATTTTTTTGTTTTCAATAAGCGTCATCAACATCAATGATATATTTACGTAATTATCTACACCTCTCTCATCGACACTATTTTTGCTTCCTTATAAAGTCGACAATATCAATAGATAATATTACTCTCCCCGCTACACTAACCCTCCCTCCACCCCACACACATACACACACATCTTACCTCGTCTCCTCCACTACTATACCATTCCCATCATACACCCACGTCCCTCCTCAGTAAAGTTTTCATCACCACCACCACCATCACCAACAACATAATTATTATTTATACGACATGATTTCACCCAGCGAGCCAACCTAGCACTGGACGGACCCGGCCGGCGATAAGGAAGGTACGGTAGTTGGTTTGTTGGGGGTGAGTTGATGATAAGGTAACAACACCGCTGCTAGATAAAACAGTTCCGAGAAACGCTTGCCTGATACCCGCTCTTCTATATCTATATATCTCTGTTTTGTGCTCTCTTTTTTAGGTCCTTGTTTTAGGCTACTTTTACTCCCCCCCCCCCTCATCTCCCCCTCCACTCTTCCTTCCCTCCAACCTCTTTTACCTCCCCCCCTCTCCCCTCCCCCCACCTCCACCCCCCACTTGTCTCTTTCATACTCCACTCACTATCTGTTCCCACCTTCTTCTCCGTCTGTCCCATATTTTCTCGCTCCCACTCCCTATCCTCTTTATTTTTATTATTGTTATTATTTCACTTCCCCCATTTCTATCTCTTCCA
This sequence comes from Petrolisthes cinctipes, assembly GCA_033782935.1. Classification (NCBI taxonomy): domain Eukaryota; kingdom Metazoa; phylum Arthropoda; class Malacostraca; order Decapoda; family Porcellanidae; genus Petrolisthes; species Petrolisthes cinctipes. Next base: position 50,342 of record JAWQEG010002550.1, on the reverse strand, counting down.
TACCTTACTCTCTCTCTCTCTCTCTCTCTCTCTCTCTCTCTCTCTCTCTCTCTCTCTCTCTCTCTCTCTCTCTCTCTCTCTCTCTCCCTCCTAATTTGTTCTCAGATTCTGCTCCTCTTCCTTACCTTCTTTTGTTATCTGTGTATCTCTGTTTCTTTTCTATTTTTCTTTTACCTAACAGTTTCTTTCACCTCTCCTACTCATCATCTCATCCATGTTGCTTCCTTTCCTCTTCTACTTATCAATTTCTCTCTTTATCACGTTCTCTCTTCTCTCTGTTCTCTCTGGGTGCAATTTTTTTTTTCTTGTATACATTTCTCATTTTTTCTTTGTCTCCTTTCTATACTCCATTTATATCCATCCAAAGTTTCTGTCTGACCTTTGTATTTCTGTATGTTTTCATTATCTCTTCGCTTCTTCTTATTTCTCTCCCCCTTTTTTTACTCTATTTCTGTATATTCCCGTCATTTAATTATTTCTAATTGGTAATATTTCATTCCCTCTTATTTTTCTCATTTTTAACAACACAACAACAACACATACTGGTGACTCTATCGTGTGTGTGTGTGTGTGTGTGTGTGTGTGTGTGTGTGTGTGTTATGCTCACTGATAGTGCCTTTGCTATCTCTTCCCGTTTCTCAGAATTGACTCTGTGTGTGAGGGAGGTATAGGGGAAGGAGGGTGGTTGGGGGAGGAGGGGGATTTTTACGTGTGTGTGTTTCAGAGGGAGGGAAGTGGGTTTGTGGGAGGGAAAAGAGAATGGTTTCTTTTTTTGTTTTGTGTGTGTGTGTGTGTGTGTGTGTGTGTGAATTTGTCTCTTGTATATAGGTATCTTGTGTTAATGTTAAGGTTGTTTGGTTCGGCTATTTATTCTTTTCCTGCAACTGTGACTCTGTTTGCCAAGTGTGTCTGTGACGGTCTAATTTCACACCAGATAGTAGTAGACCACTACGGCACGTTGATAATGGAATTTTTAACAGTTTATTTGTAGGGTATTTGATGTATAAATATATGAAGAGTTTCCTTCCTCTATCACACTTTAATGCTATTTACCTCCACCATCATTTCTGTTCAAAGCTCCACATCTCTAATTATTCTCACCATCATCACAACCATCACCACATCATCCCCAACATCTTTTAACCTCAAATTCACCTCCACTGCTCCCTTCAAGAATCATACGGTGTAATACTGATAAAGAAATTAAAGTTTTACTGAATCCTACATGCAGACTACTCCACAAAACACCACCCATTTTGAAGGAGTGTGTTTAGTGCCGCAGTCAGGAGGAATCGGTAGCCTCCAAGTCTCCTATGCAGTCACATGTAGCCTAACACCATTATTATTTTTATGCACTCTCACACTTCCCCTTGACAGCTTCACAATTCACACTTCCTCAACTCCTCCTTCCACTTCCTTCGTCACACAACTCCCCTCTATAGCTATCAAGGCACCTTCCAAGTTACCGCTTCCTCCAAACTATGTCGGGAACAGAAAGACCTACAGATTGTACAGCAGGGAGGGAGGAGTGTTTCCTGGTGCAGTGTGGAGGAATCAGTACCGGTAGCATCACATTCTCCGACAACAACACAGGTCTCTTAATTAAGGGAGTGGTTATCGGACTGCAAGACTATTAATTCCTCCAAAACAATGTTACGAAACGAATCACTCATACCTTAAGGTGGTAATTCTTTTTTGGTACATTGGAGTGCCTTGATTCCTCCAAAGTATGCCAGGTAACAGACCCATAGGAAGAAAAATAATGGTATCCTGTTGCCTGGAATAGTTTGGAGAAATCAGTTGCTCCAGATTTACCAACACAAAACTTCCCCCATTAAGCTGAGGAGGTCGTCCGTTTCCTGGAATGTTGTTGGAGGAATCAGAAGCTCTTCAAATGGTTACCCACAACATAACATCACCCTTCACCCTACCTGACTGGATCGTGAATAACACTACCGCTTTCCGACACATTTTCCTTGAAGAGAGGAAGGAAGGAAAGAAGGCTGGCGAGTCCTTTGTTGTAGTGCAGTTGACGAGAACAAGTATGTACACTCGCGGTCAGAAATTGTGTTGTAGGGAGACGCACCGTTGTTCGAACCTTCAAAGCTTAGGCTGTTTGCGATTCATCTTGCCAGGGGATGGGGACACAATTTATGATTTTTTTTTCAATATCTCCGTCCCAGCGATGGTGTTCATACTTAGCTCATACAACTCTGAAATAATTGTGTGCTTTGGACATGGTAATTGGATTGTTTACATGAACGTTAAGTTGTTAATTAGATCTTATAGAAATAAACTTCTTTCTCTTTAAGGGAGTATAGTTGGACACATGAATGGTTTGGTACAGCCCAGGTGAAAGATACTTGTCCCATTTGAGTAACCAGTGTCTATTATCAGGTACTTGCTTTTTATTGCCATCCTCAATACTGACTTCTGCCCCTCCTATTTACCAACCTAACCTAACCTAACCCACCTAACCTAACCTAACCAGTGTCTATTATCAGGTACTTGCTTTTTATTGCCATCCTCAATACTGACTTCTGCCCCTGATGTCTCCTATTTGGCATTAAGGAACTTGATATTGGGAGAAATTGACCATCTTTCACTTGGGCTGTTCCACCCATTCATGTGTCCAACTGTACATACCTCTTGTTGGTAAATTGGAGGGCAACTGATTTCTCCAAAACTTATTGTCACGAAACAGATCCCCCTTTGGAAACATTGAGGTGATTTTGTTTCCTGGAATAGGTTGGAGGAATATTACTAATAGGGGACGTGTTTGGTGGCCTTGTTTGGAGGAATCGGAGACCTTCCAATTCACCAACAAAAAGAATCACCCTTTAATTAATACGATCTGGTTGGTTGGTTGGATGGATGGATGAATAACACAAACACTAACAGTACATAGCAATTGCTGGATATACAACAAGAATGCATAATGAATTACAGGTAGAGAAATGAGACAAGAGGTATTTTTATTTTCTTGTATATATATATTATTGGTTATATAACTTATGATCGAGGGAAATGATGAAACACAATCAGTTGAATCACCTTATCTTTTTCTCTCCTTGTTGAGGTGAGTACAAACTAGAAGCGGGCCTGAATATCTTGGAAGTGTCCAGCCCATCTCTGAGAAGTGTACCCCAATCTCGTGGAAAAACATGATTGATCTCATGAAAGTGGAGGAGGAGGAGGACGAGGTGGTGGTGGTGGTGGAGGTGGGTTGGGGGTTCGGTCATACCCTGTAGTCACCTCGTGTGCTTATCAGATACTTTCAGGAACTGTATTATCAGATACAGAATAAAAACCAACTTATAGTGGGAGGGAGAGAGTGGTGGAGGGAGGGAGAGAGGGGATGGAAGGAGTGAAGGTAGGGATGGGAGGTGAAAGGAGGTGAGTAATGGATGGAGAAAAGGGAGGGGAGGAGTGATGGGAAGGGAGAGGGGAGGATTGAAGGAGTGGAGTGAAGGTAGGAAGGTTGGGAAGGAAGGGAGATGCAGAAAGGATTGAGGAGTGAATTAGGATTGTGTGAGTTCGCCGAGTGAAGGAAAATGTGAGGAAATGAGAGGTGAAGGAAAGAGAGAAAGGAAGATGAAACGAATTGAAGAGATGGAGGCAATAGGAATAAAGGCAAAGAGAGGTTGGGAGGAAGAGATAAAGATACAACTTGGAGGACAGACATAATAAAAAAGAAGGTTAACAGACAGATAGACAGACAAACAAACACAATATAATTTTACAAGATACACCAAGAAACAGATATGGAGCAAGTAAAGCTGGTAGGTAGGTAGGTAGGTAGGTAGGTAGGTAGAAGCCATACATACATACATATAATAAACCTGACTGATATGTCACACAAGCACCACGAGTATGCAATTAACACACACGTTTCCCCTCTGCTAATACAACAACAACACTCTTCAGGACCAACTCTGCATGGTTGGTGCTCTTCCTTCCTCTCTCTATGTATATGGTGTGTTGGTCTGTTGGTTGGTTGGTTGGTTGGTTGGTTGGTTGGTTGGTTTTCATTGCCTGTCTTTCCCATCGTATTCCCTTCCCTTTTCTCCCCTCTCTTCCCTTCCCTTCCCTCTCCTTTCTATCCCCTTTCCTCTCCCTTCCCTCCCCTCCTTTTCCCAGCTTCTCCTTTCCCTGCCTATTCATCGCTCCTCTTTCTCTCCCCACCCCAACCCCTCTTTCCACTATCCTCTTCTCTCTCTCTCCCCCCCCCCCCCATCCCCCCTTATTCCTTGCCTTCTCCACACACTCCCTCGTTTCCTGTAGATTGGATGCTTGGTTAGTCTCTCTCTCTCTCTCTCTCTCTCTCTCTCTCTCTCTCTCTCTCTCTCTCTCTCTCTCTCTCTCTCTCTCCTTATTCCTTGCCTTCTCCACACACTCCCTCGTTTCCTGTAGATTGGATGGTTGGTTAGTCTCTCTCTCTCTCTCTCTCTCTCTCTTTATCAGTGCTATAGATATGGATGTGACCCAACTTTTGACATTGTGTGTACTTGGCCATCTTTACTATCTTATCACTTCTTGGAATCGAGGAATTACGCTCTTGAGTTGTTGTCGCTTTTTTTTTTTTTTTTTTTTTTTTTTTTTTTTTTTTTTAATCCAGTGTTTATTCATTGAGCAGTCACGTAGTATACTGGCCTTGTGTAGAATTCAAAATAATATTATGTAGTAATGAAAACATACTTATACATACATACATACATGGCATTTTGTGTATAATTCAATGTATGTATGTAGTAATGAAAAAATATTATACATACATGTCATTTTGTGTATAATTCAATGTATGTATGTAGTAATGAAAAAATATTATACATACATGTCATTTTGTGTAGAATTCAATGTATGTAGTAATGAAAAAATATTATACGTACAACCACAATCAAATATCCACCAACACTTTCCTTCCATCGTAATAAATATCTTGGTAATAAAAAACAACACGTGTATAATTTTGCAGCACCACATAATAATAATAATTGAGTGGGTTGATTTGACGTAAGGTGTTGTTGTATGATTATATTTTGATATGATACTGATTTATTTACACGATGGAAGGAAAGTGTCGGTGGATATTTGATTGTGGCTGTACATGACATTTTGGGTATAATCTATCTATACATAGTAGTGAAAAAATACTATACGTACAATAAATGACATCTAGGTACTACATGAGATTGATGCTTAAGGTGGTAATTCTTTTTTGGTACATTGGAGTGCCTTGATTCCTCTAAAGTATGCTAGGAAACCGGACCAGAAGAGCAAAAATAATGGTGTTCTGTTGCTTGGAATAGTTTGGAGGATACAGTTGCTCCAAATTTACCAACACCGAATTTCCTCCTTAAGGGGAACAAACATTATTTATTTCCTTTGGAAGTGAATTGGAGAGTTAAGCAAGGGGAGTGGGGGGGGGTAGGTAGTACAGTGTTGGTAAATCTGGAGCAACTGATTCCTCCAAACTATTCCAAGCAACAGGACACCATTATTTTTGCTCTTCTGGTCCTGTTTCCTGGCATAGTATAGATAGAAGAATGAAGGCACTCCAATGTACCAAAAGGATACTAACCCACATATCCTACAGCAGTGTATATATGAGTAAGTAATTAGTTTTATTGTATAGTTTGGAGGAATATGTACACCTCCATGCAGTCATACACATAAAACGATCATGTATGTATGTATGTATGTATGTATGTATGTATGTTGTACCTTAAAATGATATTGTTGTTTTGTTGGTGAATTGGAATCGTCTCTGGTTGTTCCAAACTATGCCACCAAACAGATCCTCTATTAGTGATATTAAGGACGTCTGTTTTGTGGCCTATTTAGGAGGTATTGGTAGCCTTCCAATTGACCAACAACAGAATCTCCCTTTAATTAACATGATAAGTATAAGACCTTCACCTCCATCAGTTATTTATATATATATATTTATTTATTTACTTTTTTCCTTTACATTACCTCAATAAAAAATCTAGGTGTGTACCGGTACAGTAAGTAGGTAACCGTATGTAATATTATGGCTCGTGAATGTATATTTTCAAAGGGTTATATTAGTTTTACATCCTTATGACTTAAAGAAATGTAAAATGAATAAAACTCCAGAATGTATAATTTTTTTTATTATAGAGTAAAATATCCTAATTTTGCACATGTCGAGGATTTAATTCCATTTATTAATATTATAATGAAATAATATGTCCTGTGTGATTAATTATTTAACGAAGCAGTATTACATCCATCTCTCTCCCATCTCTTCCCTTTCTTCCTTCCTTCCTTCACTTCTCCCTTTTCTCTTCCCATTCCTCCTTCATTTACCCTCTTCCCTACCTTCCCTACCTTCCTTTACCCTCCTCTCTTTCCTCTTTCCTTTCCTTTCTCCCCTTCCTTGTCTTTCTTCCTTTCTTACTGTACCAGGAATCCAATATACACATACACACACATAAGGCATAAGAAAAAAAACACCTGGACAATATTATACTGATTATATTAATTCAAAAATATTATTAATGAATGACAATAAAAACAGACCTAGAATATAATGCCGTAATTTAAATACGTATTGGATTTTCTTTAGGTTTCATTTGTATATAAGAAAACACTGCATTTTAATCCTATGGAAATATATACATAAAAAAAATGTAGAAAATTAAAGCTTACTATTTTCGTTTAATGTAACGAAGGCTACTAGATAATTATAGTACATGTACAGCCGCGGTCATAAGTTTGTCAACACTGCTTCTATACCACACGGTTTATTAAGGGGGTGCGGGAGTAGGGGGCAAGCTTGGGGGGTGCGGGAATAGGGGGAAATGGCTTGGGGTGGGTAGAAAGCCTGTCCCATATTCCCGCACACCCCTAACCCCACCCCCTCCCCCAAGCCTGTCCCCTACTCCCGCACCCCCCAAACCCCCCCCAAGCCTGTCCCCCTACACCCGCACCCCCCTAACCCCCCCCCAAGCCTTAATGAACACTGTAGATCTTAAACGCTATCAGAATTAATATTGCTATTTATATAATAATAATTAAATGCAGTAACACCAGAAAACCCATTTGCAGTGATACAATAAGGCACACAGACACACTAATAACACCAGTTGCTTGTTCCTTTAAACGTATAAGATCTACTGTATAATTATTATAGTTTCAAGTTGTTTACTGAGGAACAGAAGGGGGAATGAAACTTATGTCCGTGACTGTACTGAAATATATACTCGACTTAAATAATAATAACCGGTGCTTAAAAATACTATATTTAATGTATCTTTAATACTTTTGTAAAATATATATATAGTATTCTCGTATATCATGTAATTATCACAGTGGCCGATATGTCCGGTATATCACAGAACGTTTGATATACTATAAGGCACCTGTGTGTATGTGTGTGTGTGTGTGTGTGTGTGTGTGTGTGTATGTGTGTGTGTGTGTGTGAACTTTGGAACATTCTACCTTAATCCATCTTTCCCCATTACAATGAGTCTATGGAATTCGAGCGAAATGGGATATGACTTGGAACCTATCACTCTTTTTTATTGGACTGGTGAGGGCATTATCCGCGTTCCTGTCTAACCTTTGGCCCCAACCCTCAATAAAAAAAAAAAAATAATAATAATAAAAAAGAATAATAATAATAATAAAATGTGTTCCTGAGTGACTTAGGCATGGGTTAAGTAAGTTAGTGAATTGGTTAGTTGGTTAGTCAGTCAGTTAGTTAGTTAGTTACCTCTGACGGACATTAAAGTTACCCATTACAAACATGACTTCCTCGTTACTAGCATTTAGCCTCCATGGTTTGTCAGTTTAGCGGTTTCCTATAATTCTCTTGTTGGTGATGGTGGTGGCGGCGGTGTAAATTTTACTTATTTTTGGCGTTGTAAATTCCCGCTGATTTTCGAGTGTGTTAGTAATCTCGTCCGTCGTGAATACCGTCCCCTTCTCTCCACGGTTCTTGACAATCATCCTCGCAGATCAGAAGGTAATAATAGGAAGCAGATGTGTTTATGTTTAGGAAAAGAATTAGGATATTAAGTTCATTGCGTTGCTGTCACTTACAAGTCTGACTTCAAAGCTCCGTGGAGAGAGAGGAAGAGAAACACGACTTTTGTTGTTGACATTACCGTACAATTTAGAGCAATAGAACTGATAGTGGTATTTGATAATATAATTATGAGTGTACAAATTCATAAGAGATTTCGCAATCATAGGTAATTTTCAGTGTCGATCGCTGAAATCGCTAAAATGTCAGCACTGCATTTGGCCATGCAGAGAGTTGCTAGCTAGTTATTTCTGACTTCCGAGCCACCCACAGTGTTCATTTCTCTCGTCCTCACCTTCCGTTCTGGGTGGATCGAGATTAAACATCTGTGAGAAGCTGTCCCGTCCCCTTTCACTAACCGAGGGACCCCTGTGGTGTTGGTTCTGGTCCTGGTGGCGTTGATGTTGATGTTGTGGGATCCTCTCAGGCTCACGAGGTCTGTACACACTCGTCACCAACCGGGCTGTGTCTGAACCCTCCTCGAGCTCATAGATGCTTGTGACGTATTCTATAACGATATCACGTGACGGATTCTGAGCACCACCACTACCACCACCACCACCACTACCTCTACCACTACCCTGCTCCATCCTCCTGAATCCCCTACGTCCTCTCCTGCTGGCGTCCCTTTGATGGTGTTCTCGTTGTTGGTGTTGGTACCGGTTGAAGTCATCACCGTTGTTGTTACTGGTCTGACGGCTTTGGTGTTGGTACTGTTGGTGTTGCTGTTGGTACAGGTAGTAGTGCTCGTCGTATCTTTCATTCTGTTCTGCTGCTGCTGCTGCTGGTGTTATTGTTGATGGCTGGTGATGGGGCTGACTATTATTATTATCCCACATACCAGGAACACCTCTCTGTCTCGACCCGAAACCAACCCCCAGCATTGGAGGTGTTCCCGATCCGTCGGCGTCATGGGCTTGTAAGTACCGCTCCAATTCCCTGTTGTTGCTGAAGGATGGAAAAGGAGGCGTCAAAAATGAAATGTGATACAATATAATAATTTTGAGGGTCAGGCAATTTTTATTATTTTGAGGGCCAAACAATTTTTAATAGTGTGAAAGAAAGGCAATTTGATTAATACTGGAGACTTGGATATTTTAATTATTTTGATGTTGGGTTGTAAATATTAATTAATATTTGTGTTATTTTTACTCCACCATCTTTAGTCCCGTACGAATATCCGATGTTAGCAAGTAGTATTATGTATGTGTGTGTGTGTGTGTGTGTGTCACTTTCAATTTAATTCCAGCAATGGTTTGTGCGCACCAGAACAAGCATCGTAACATTAGGTCGTTGGATTGGAAAAAAAAAAAATAAAGGAAAAAATGAGGAATTGATGATGTGTAAAAAAAAAAATAAATAAATAAATAAATAAATAAAAGGGGGCGGCCATAATATGTCTGGGTGAACTATAAGGCGATTATTAATTCCTCGAAAAATATGCTAGAAAACAGACCACTTCAACCAATAACAGGTGGGGTGTGTGTCAGTTTCTCAGCATAGTTTGGAGGGAACACAAAAAATGAATCCGTGACTGTATGTATGTATGTAGGTACTCACTTGGTGCCGTCATCCTGTGAATATTCCCTGGCGGCCATGTCACGTAGGAAGTCCTCGGCCATCTGAAGGGAGGAATACATAGGAGAGTTAATGGCTGCTAATCAGAGAGAGAGAGAGAGAGAGAGAGAGAGAGAGAGAGAGAGAGAGAGAGAGAGAGAGAGAGAGAGAGAGAGAGAGAGAGAGAGAGAGAGAGAGAGAGAGAGTTAATGTCTGGGAATTTAAGGATACTACAGAGAGACAGAAAGAGAGCTATGATAGGCTGTTCTCTCACAGTTTGAAAGACCATAGGCCTAATAGTCTAATAAAAAGTTGTATATACCGGTACAGTTATTTCAGTACAGTATATATATAATTATATTTCGAGAATTTGAAATGTGGGTTGTTTTCACCCGAGAGTTTATATATATATAATTGGAAGGCTACAAATTCCTACACACTCTTCCAGGACACAAACTATGACCTCAGTATAGAAGTATAGGAGGTCTGTTTTGTAACACTGGTTGGCAGGTACTCATAGCCTTTCAGTTCGTCCATAATAGATAAAAAATACAGCCCGTTCAAGATGGTAATATAATGTGTAATGGAATGATATGTTACCTATGAAAATTTAATGGTAAATATGAAGACATCTTGCCTCATGGCTATAATTAAACTCGATTAATAGGATGAAATTTATTGGTGGACTGTGTGTGTGTGTGTGTGTGTGTGTGTTCGAATGAGAGTTACTGTGCGTGGAGTTAAATTATGTGTGTGTGTGTACAATGAAAGACAAAATTATCTTCCCAGATTTTAATGAAACTGTCTTGGAAATGTTGAGCCAATCGACACATGTTATCTTTATGCGATTATCACAATGCTTCGTCATGTTTAATCTATCTTCAGATAATCCACGAAAGATAGTTTTGTCTTTCATTGTACAGTACGTGCGTGTATGGTTGACGAGAGAACGTATCAGAGCATTGCGGATGTTCCCTGAGATAACTATATACATTATGATTGTACTCTGGCCATTACGACACCCAACAAACACACCATCAACAATATGAGATAAGCCGACAGCAGGTGTGTGGGCGGAGGATGAGTATTCTAGTTGGTAGTGGTGCTATTGTTATACACTGTTGCTAATTCTGAATCTCTATTTCAATTATATCTTTATTTATTAATTTATATTATTATTTGTACATACTGTGTGTTTATATATATATATATACTTTTTTATCTTTTGCGTTGGACTGGTTCAGCTTTCGATGTTTATACGACTTTTTTCCTTAGTGAAATGTGAATGTGTGTAATATTAAAGGGAGTAATACACTTTTGGTGCATTAGAACACCTTGATTCCACCAAAGTATGTCAGAAAACAGGGCTAGATCAACATGTTATGACATTTTGAGTACCAGCGTCAGAAAATTGGAGGCAAACGAGTCCTTCAAATATTGCCACGAAACAACATCTATATGGAAGGAGGTTGTTTCAAGACATGGTTAGCAGAAGTAATTCTCATACACGATCATAGGGTCCTTAACATTGACAGAACACAGTAACAACAAAGCACCAATGGTTTTATCTAAAGAGGAGATTCTCATGTTGGTCAATTGGAAGGTCTGTGCTTTACTTCCTCCAAATATGCCAGGAAACAGATGGTCCTATAATGTTACTTTAATGGGGGATCTGTTTCGTGGCATAATTTGGAGGAATAAGCAGCCCACCAATTTACTCTCAAAAGTATCCTCCCTTAATTAAGGTGACATTATATTTATTCTGGGTAAATATATTCTCTTCTCTCAAACTGGAGATAATAGTTTCATAATTAAGTTGGAGGAATTAGTAGCCATCCAATTTACCAAGAACACATTACTTCCTTAAATATCTGGATACCTATATACTGTTTTTCAGATAAAGTTTATAATTATAGGATAAACCACTGCAAGTCAAAGATATATATATATATTTTATTTTCATATAGACACTTTTGCATTTTAAATTTGTTTGGTTTTGTAATGTCTTTTCTTTCGTCTTTTGTATATCGTATCTTATAAATATTATTGTTATAATTATACTTTTATATTAATTTATTTTATTATTATTATTATACCTTCTTACTACTCTTTTATTATTATTATTATTATTATTATTATTATTGGACCCCCTTTTTTTTTAAATTATTAAGTCTTGCACATGTACAGTTTTGGACACATGAAACAGATACACTTTAAACGTCTCATCCTACCCTATGCTCAGTGACGGGTCCCTAAAATCAGGTATGTCTGTTGTTTCATATGTCCGGAACTGTACATACCTTCACTACAGAGAAACAAAACTCCACCAGTCGCCAACCGATAACAAAGATAGAGAGATTGTTTTAATGCTTTACCTTCATCTCTGTAATACTCATTCGCAAGCGGACTTCAATATAGTGATAATAATAATAAAAATAATGATAATAATAAAAATGATAATAATAATAATAATAATAATAATAATACCGGTAATAATAATAATAATCACACAGAAGAAGCCCATCAAACACTTATAATCATAATGTATGGGTTATTTTCATAATAGTAATAATTTCTCCAACTATAATAATATAAAACTGATCCTTGACTCGTATATTAATCTTTTCCTGGAAGTGTCTCGAGGAAATGGCTGACGACAGAACAATGGTTAACAAGTGAATGTATTTCTTTATCGTTCGTCTTCCATCCTCCGTAGCTTCTATAACGTTCTAAGTTCTAGGTTTACATTTGCTCCGTCCATTTTGTCATTCCCTTTAAAAGATCAATGCTGAGAAAGCCAGAGGTCGGAGGAAATAGCAAAGTTTGTGTCATACCAACTGATTCCTCGGCCGTGCCGTGGTGGCAAACAAGATGGCCGCTATTTGTTTACATTTGGCTGAGGGTAAGTCCCCCCTCCTTGATCCATTTAATTATAATATATACCGTACGGGAAAAGTTAACACTCCACAGACCAACCTGGAGTCGTCTACTCTGCTGGGACTGAGGTAACATGGAAAGAGCTTATAGGTACCAAGGATATTATGTTTACAGACCGATCTTTATACAGACTCGAGTGGTCTTGGCGTTGGCTTTCTTCCCATGCTGTTTGTTCACTTGTCTCTTGGCAACGGTACCCGTAATGATTAATATTCTCTCATTTTTCTACTCGCTTCTTTTCCTTTATTTATATATATATATATATATATATATATATATATATATATATATATATATATATATATATATATATATTATTTTTTTTTCCTTGCCTTGAGTTGAAGTTCGTCGATTTAGTAGTAAACAAAATTATTTATTAGCTTATAAAGTGTCGTTATATGAAAAACAAAAATAATCTTGAAGTATTGCATTATACTGAGACAAATTTTGTAGTTAGTCAGTTCGCAGAGGCACTGTAAAAAACAATAAGAATAATTTCGCTTGGAAACGGTCACTGGTTTTGTTTTTACGAAAAAAAAAGGAAGCTTAGAATTATAAAAACCTGCACTACTTATATAATTATATTGTAGGTGTAATATTTCAATTTGTTATGAGTGAATGTGTATGTTATAATTATTTGTTATGAGTATCTGTCATGAAAGTGGTTCATAGGAATATATATTTTCTTTATGGATACAGACATGTGATTATTATGAGTGTGTGTTTGGTGAAAATCCACTTCTTTATAATTTTGTGAACGTTTTGTGATGTTCATTATTAATGTTATGTTACAGTTAAAATAGTTTAAAGGAGTTTTTACTCATTTATTTATTTAATTAATTATGATTATTATTATTGTTATATATATAGTAATAATAATAACATTATTTATTATTACAGTGTAGGCTACATGTATTAGGGTTTAGAAATGCTATAAGTAAGTACTTATAAAACTAGGCTAATTATAAGTGTCTTCAGTATAAAAACGTTCGTAGTAACATTTTCATTCTGTACCCATGACGTGAAGTTGGAGTTAAATGTTTGGTTGGAGTATTTAGTGTTCTTATAGAAATTATGTAAAAATATCCCTCTCACTCATTCATACCACCCTCTCATGCCATTCTATATGTATATAAATAATCTCTCTCTCTCTCTCTCTCTCTCTCTCTCTCTCTCTCTCTCTCTCTCTCTCTCTCTCTCTCTCTCTCTCTCTCTCTCTCTCTCCACGACATTGAATTATTATTTTGTGGCCCCAAATATTTCCTGACATAGAAATCTCCGGTGTATGACTGCCCTGATTGAGTGACTGTCTGAAGTTTGTCCATTATAATAATATCAGTGTTAGTCAATATTACTACCGATACACTTATGTTAAACAGTGTGTGTGTGTGTGTGTGTTGTGTCTTAGTTGTATTCCACACTAATTAGTACCCTACCTCAACTGTCCTAGGTATAGCTTAGGTTAGGTTAGGTTAGGTTTTGTTTTGTAAAATTATTGTTACATATTTTATAGTAATTTCAAAGACATTTTTAATGGTAATACATAATAATAATAATAATATTAATGATAATAATATTAATAATAATAATAATAATAATATGTATTATTATTATTATTATTATTATTATTATTATTATTATTATTATTAGATTATTATTATTATTATTATTATTATTATTATTATTATTATTATTATTATTATTATATACTTGGCAAGAATTTTAATATATTTATCATAAAATATTCACGACAATAAAATTACACGCTCATTATATATTTTTTTTTTCCAAACTATACCGTACTGTATATATATTCTTGACTTGTGAGAGGCTCAACATCATATCTAATTTCGTTCAAGATGCCTAGACACATCGCTTTTGAAGGAACATAATGTATTGTTAGAAGGAAGGATGGATACCGTCATTTCCATACATCGGTATAAAGAAAAGTTAATTTTTTTATATTGCCTAAAAATTTAATAAAAGTTTAACTCTGAAAAATTGACAGATTACTGAAGGTGGGAATCACTCGATTATTGGTGAATTGTAGGGTTACTGATTCCTCCAAACTATGCCAGGAAAAAACCATCTCAGTGTTACTACTAAGAAATCTGTTGTTTCTTGGCATAGTCTGGAGGAACCAGTAGCCTTATTTTTATTTGTCATTGCCAAAACCTATATTTACTTTATATAAAAATACTTTTCTGTAGGTTGTCGTCATTATTTAATATATTCCACCATCTCACCTAACCTAATTTTATCTCAATATTTTACTGTATTTTGTCTTCATTATTTAATATATTCCACCACCTAACCTAACCTAACCTAACCAAACCTAACTTTATCTCAAAATACTTTACTGTATTTTGTCGTCATTATTTAATATATTCCACCATCTTACCTAACCTAACCTAACCTAATTTTATATCAAAATACTTTACTGTAAGTTGTCGTCATTATTTAATATATTCCACCATTTAACCTAACCTAATTTTATCTCAAAATACTTTACTGTAAGTTGTCGTCATTATATAATATATTCCACCACGTACTGTAACCTAACCTAACCTAACCTAACCTAACCTAACCTAACCTTACTTTATATCACTTAATGCATATAGTCTCTCTCCTTAAGGGGTAATTCACTTTTGTTACATTGGAGTGCCATGATTCCTCCAAAGTATGCCAGGAAACAGGACCAGATGAACACAAATAATGGTGTTCTGTTGCTTGGAATAGTTTGGAGGAATCGGTTGCTGCTGAATTACCAACACTGCACTTCCACCTTAATTGTGTTAATATTATAACTGATGACTGGACTGAACGCACTATTTTACCAAAACTCACAATCCATATTATCACATGCCTTATAAACCTCCAACAACGATTACACTTAAAAAAATGACATACTCCTTCAATAAATGTACAACACACCACACGCCAGCGTCTGAAAAATCCCCATAAAAAAAAAAAAAAAAAAAAAAATTATATATATATATATATATATATATATATATATATATATATATATATATATATATATATATATATATATATATATATATATATATATATATATAAAACTGCACACGGAAGATACATAATAATTTTCCCAGATTACCTTCACATCGTTTAATTTTTTCTCTCGTCGGAGGGATGCACATTCAAAGTTGAAGCTAAAACAAAATCAAGTTCCCACTAAATCCATAAACAACAACTTAATTAATAGTAAGAAATTTCACAAGTCACACTATACCTCTCTCGCCTTTCTATAAACAATTCCAGTTCCATTTTCAATATGCTATTTGCCATGCAACGTGACTATAACATAATCGATAGTATTTGTTAATGTCACGCATTTTTTTCCCTTGACAATAGTATTAATCAAATAATGTTTTCCGTGATTCATATGAGAATGTTTTATCAACAGGATAATTCACCAAAATATATGTATAAGTAATTTATATATAACACACACAAACTGACACTGGGTATGGTGAACGTTGCGGCGATTTATAAGAACGTTTTCTCACTTTGTTTCCGTCATGCCACACAAAGACATCTCGTCTTATTGGTTAGGCTACTACAATACGGTAGGACACTCCCTAAAACCCTCAATGTGTTCTAACGATATGTACACATAAACTTAATGTCACAAACGAAAAGAAATATAATTTACCGTGAGGAGGTACAGGCCAGAGGGAGGAAAGGAAAGTGACAGCGTTGCGAGGTGTTGGCAGTGAGAGAGTAAGAGAAAGACCGAGCACCAGGCCTGGCTCAGCTGGTACACTGAAGCTTATGGGCGGTCTCTCTCTCGCTCAGACCGCTCTGTCAGGATATGTGTGTGTGAGAGTTGCCAGCAACCGCCGCTAGCCGCGCTAACTTGAGCATTTCTCCGAATTTGAGCCACACTGCCTGCTATAATAACTCTACTGGGTTTTCCTCTTATAAACTCTCAGAACGATTTTTTTTATGCTTCGAGTATAGGCTAATGACTTACGCCTTTTTCTCTGACTAACACCAGACGAGTTTGTCTTAACGGAGTGTGAAATTATTTATATCCTATATACTGTACTGTACACAAGTCTCATGTAACTCAGTGACATTCTATATTGTGTGAAGAGTGAGTCAAATAAATGTCATTGAGATTGACTGTTATGGTAGACTAATGAATGAGATAAAGGCTCATATAGGAGATAGAGTAGTGAGATAAAGGGTCGGTAGGTATGTGATAATCTACTATGAGAGATTGAGTTGATAAAAGTTGGAAGGAGTGAGACAGAGATTGACTTAGTGTGAGAGAGTAGACAGTTCGATAGAGACTGGTGTTAGAGTGGCGTGAGTGAGATGAACACGTGTGAGTGAAATAGAAACATTGATATGAATTAGATAGAGACAGGTACGGTACGGTAGGAAAGAAAGACTAAAGAAAGGAGATAACAAACTGGTGTGAGTGAGGGAGACAGAGAGGCTGAAGAGACATGTAGCTTGTTATAAAATGAGACAGAGAGAGAAGGGTGTGAGTGAATAATTTGGAGGAATCGGTTGCTCCAGATTTACCAACACTGTACTATATATCAAGATCTATATATCTAGATCTTGCTATATATATATGTCCCCATAAGGGTCGTAAGGGTAAAGAGATGGTCATACCAATACAAGACTGCCCTATATTTACTTATAGATCTAATTTTCTATATTAACATTTTTTTTTTTCCCTCAGCGAATATGTCCCGACTCACTCGTCAAATTTCTTGTGTGTTTGTTCGAGTAATTGAATTGTAATCCAAGACAAAATACAACCGATATTTACACACCTATAGGTACATACAGCCGCCAGCATAAACTTGCGTCCAACTCATGTACTTTCGGCCTCAGGAATTCATACACAGAGCATTGGTTCAAAGGGAATATTATTACCCAAAATAATATTACTAGAAAGGTCTGGCGTAAGAAAATCAATGTATTTAATTTTGTAATCGTTATGAATCCTTGATGTTACAGTGGTGTATACGAATTCAAGAAACCGACTGTACTTAATAATGTGAATATTACCAGACAGTTACAATCTGAACCAGTTTGTATTTTCCATATGAGAAGTATATCTGTCATTTCAGCATATAAATAATAGGCCTAATGCTAATATAACCAGATAGTTACATTCTGAACCAGTATTTATTCTAATAACATATATAATTTACCTTATGTGATGTATGTGTGTCATCTCAGCATATAAATTGTGTTACAACATCACTATAATTCACACACATATATATACAGGTGGAAATGAAGTCA
>JAWQEG010002550.1:0-27500 GCA_033782935.1 Petrolisthes cinctipes | reverse complement strand
GTTGTGTTGTGTTGTGTTGTCAATTTCCTTCACCCAAATCTGCCGTATTGTGTTGTGTTGTGTTGTGTTGTCAATTTCCTTCAGCCACTCGTGTTGTGTTGTGTTGTCAATTTCCTTCAGCCACTCGTGTTGTGTTGTACAAGTTTCTGTTAGTGGTTCCCTTTATCCACCTCCTCTTATTGGATTCAGGGGATGGGGACTCGAGAACGATATGGAGAAAGAGGGTACCTGCCTGTGGAAGGGAAGAAGAGACACTGATTGAGATGAGAGTCTTAATTTGGTTTTGGTGGTGGTAGTAGTAGTAATGGTTATAGTAGTAGTAGTAGTAGTAATAGTAGTAGGTGAGTTGAGTATGCTTTTTTTATGTATATGTGTGTGTGTGTAGTCATATAATTTAGACTGATCGGTGTTTTTCCGTCTGATAAACTGAAAGAAGTGAAAATAATATAATACGTATAGGCTCAAGTCACGACCTCTTTACGTTTCGGCTCTGGGAAGGATGGACATTTTCTGATGAAATTTACAAAGTGACGCGAGAAACGTTTTGGGGTGCAATCAAGTGAGGAATCTTGAATATATTTACATAATTTATAGTATTAAGATTAAATTACATCATGATTCTATCGGACGATTGTGCATGATTCACCCCCAAATTACCAAATGGACGAGTTAACACAGAAAAACTTGGAGGTAAAAACAAGAACTAGATGACATACGATAAAAATAAATGAAAAAAAAATATTGCACAACGATAATGGAAACCAATACTGTGTTTTTTTTTAGCTCGTGTTGGTCAGAGGTGTGGGAAGGGTTGAGTGATCAGGACAAGAATATAATATTTTTTTTTTTAAGTGTGCACAGGATAAAGATTGCTGACGTGTGTGTGTGTGTGTGTTTGCGTGCGTGTGTGTGTGTGTGTGTGTGTGTGTGTGTGTGTGTGTGTGTATTAAACTCTACATACTGGGCAAACAACTGAGAGGGGATAACACTATTACAACACGAAACACACACACACACACACACACACACACACACACACACACACACACACACACACACACACACACACACACACACACACACACACACACACACACACCTACCTACCTACCTACCTACCTACCTACCTACCTACCTACCTACCTACCTCTCTCTCTCTCTCTCTCTCTCTCTCTCTCTCTCTCTCTCTCTCTCTCTCTCTCTCTCTCTCTCTCTCTCTCTCTCTGCAAGGATCCCAATAGACACCAAATTAAATCTAAATAAGGTGTTTTTTTGGTGTGAGATGATGTGATGAAGTGAATTGACAGGAAAGGATTCAAACTGGGATCCTGAGAGACTTAAAAAAACATAACTGATGAGGTGAGGTGACCGATAGATTGGAATTATTCGTGGGATTAGATAAGCTTTTGTTTATATCGATGAATAGTAAATGAAGTTATAGACCGGCTTGTCAAATATCATCACAGTTGTTCGGTCGGTACTCTGTTTACCGGTGTTTCTGTCTGGAAAGAGAGAGAGAGAGAGAGAGAGAGAGAGAGAGAGAGAGAGAGTGGATATTGTGTCTGGTGGTGTGAAAAAATAAAAAAACAAAAAAAACACATAAGAGAGTAAATACGTAAGTGTATGAATGAGATCCTATACTGACGCAGCTGGTGCCACTAAACCTTTGTGCAGTTACCCCGAGCCGCTAACCCACTCACTGACGACTGACACTCACTCTGTGTTAGAGGTGGCCGACTGACTGAGTTAGTGGGAGGAGCGTTACACACCCACACAGTGCTGCCACCACAGCTTATACTAACCGTCGCTAAGATATTACTACTACTACTACACATACTCTCACACTTTATGTCTGCGCCTGGGACACACACACACACACACACATACACACACGTTCCGCTGATTATGTGATTCATCGTATCATTCCTGCGTGGGAGTCCAAGTTTCCACCACCACCACCACCACCACCGCTAGTTTCCAGGAATCAATCCCTTGAATATTTTGCTGTGAGGGTTGTCGAATATATTCATTTTTATATAGGCCTATGTCCATGCATATTAATAAATAAAATCGCTCCCACCCCAAAATTATGTACTTAACTTGTAATAGGCGTCCATTTTGTTGTTGATTAATTTAATATCTTATAGAATAAATATAGATAAAGAATGTCAACCTTATGAATGACAAATACCGTAATTTTTATTGTTACACTGACCCACTCCAAGCAAGAATATTTGAATATAAACTCTATGTCAAAATAATGACTCTTTCTGGCCTATACAGTCTTGTAACACTCACCACTAGCCTACTATCTCTAGACGATTTTATGCAACTGAGGAGAACCCGGTGGCAATTTAGGGGTTAAGAGGAGAGTATTATGCTTTTGGTTCATTCGAGTGCCTTGATTCCTCCAAAGTATGCTAGGAAACAGGATCAGAATAGCAAAAGTAATGGTGTTCTGTTGTTGCTTGGAATAGTTTGGAGGATTCAGTTGCTCCAGAATTATACCAACACAAAACTTCCCCCTTAACGAATAATTATAATGGTGGTCTGTTGCTGGGAATAGTTTGGTGGAATCCTTATCTCCAAAAATGCCAAAACTATATACATTCCCCTTCATGATACATTGGGGTAGTGTATAAAGGTCTAACTTTCAATGGCAGGTTTTCCTTCACTGATAAACGTCCACTAGTAAGTTTTCCAAGTCGCATTCAAGGTTGTAAGAAGAACGGAGGTATGCATGGAACTCCCAGTGTATATGTGTGTGTGTGTGTGTGTGTGTGTGTGTGTGTGTGTGTGTGTGTGTGTGTGTGTGTGTGTGTATGCTTGGGTGCGTGTGTGTGTGTGTGTGCATGTGCGTTTGTGTGTGTGTGTGCTTGGGTGCGTGTGTGTGTTTGTGTCTATATCTGTCTGTGTGTGTGTATGTGCTTGGGTGCGTGTGTGTATGTGTGCTTTGAATTTTGATCTCGCATGTCTGACAATGACCCACATACAGTCTATAAATACAGTCTACGCACACGTGTTAAAGTGTGTGCGTGAGTGAATATATTAGTACACACAGTCACGGTACCGTAAAGTCATTCAGTCAAACACACACACACACACACACACACACACACACACACACACACACACACACACACACACACACACACACACACACACACAGAAAGAGAGTGAGAGAGAGGAAAAGAACAAGAGATAAAACACACACACACACACACACACACAGAAAGAGAGTGAAAGTGAGAGAGAGGAAAAAAACAAGAGATAAAAGACACACACACACACACACACACACACACACACACACACACACACACACACACACAGAAAGAGAGTGAAAGTGAGTGGGAGGAAAAGAACAAGAGATAAAAGAGAGTGATAGAAAAACGATAGAGAAAGGAAAGAGTAAAAAGTAGGAAAATAGTGTACGAGATTTGTGATGGGTCTGACTGGCGGGACTATTGATTCCACCAAACTATGTCAGGAAACACACTCCCTCAGCATGATAATAGAGAACATCCTGTATTATTGAATCGCTTGGAGAACTACACAGACTCCACGGATGTCGACGGCCTTGCTGTTGCTACCCTGGATGTATGTATACGAGACGAGGGATGAGAGGGGAGACGAGACTAAAAAAGGAGAATTTATATTTTTTCTCCATTTTTTTTTATTCCGTAATTTTTATATTTTTTCTGGTTCCTCGTTGCCAGAAACAAGTTGAATTTCTTAATTTTAACGATGATTGTTACTATGATTTTTATTTTTTATTATTTTCATAATTATCGTCATTTTAATACGTTTTGTGCATGAAAAAAAAAACTTTATATTTTATGTTATTGATCTTTATTGCTGAAGTATGTGTGTGTGCCAGCGTTCTTGCATGAGTGTGTGTGTGTGTGTGTGTGTGTGTGTGTGTGTGTGTGTGCGTGTGCGTGTGTGCGTGCTTGCAGGAATGTGTGAGTGCGTGTGTGTTTGCGTAGATGCTTGTGATTTTTCCATGAATGTGCGGAAGTGCTTGAATTCTTGCATGAGTGTGTGTGTGTGTGTGTGTGTTTTTGGGAGTGTGGTCTAGACTTCCCCTCTTGCTGCCAACATCACCACCAACATACCACACACCCCACCCCCACCACCACCTCAAAGCGTCACATAGTCTGTCTGGCTAACTGACTCGGTGCATGGGGTAGACGGCTGGCAAGGATGCATGTATGTAGTTTAAACGAGAGGAGAAGTTGGCGTCATTTCGGAAAGCCCCGTTCCCCAGCACTGACACCGGTATCTTAGCGACTCATTCCCTTACAATGACCTCGCACTTCCCTTCACCTCCACACCATACTACCAAGCCCACACCTCGCACTTCCTCACACCTCGCACTGCCCCACACCTCGCACTTCCCTTCACCTCCACACCATACTACCAAGCCCACACCTCGCACTTCCCTTCACCTCCACACCATACTACCAAGCCCACACCTCGCACTTCCCTTCACCTCCACACCATACTACCAAGCCCACACCTCACACTTCCCTTCACCTCCACACCATACTACCAAGCCCACACCTCGCACTTCCTCACACCTCCACACCATACTACCAACCCCACACCTTGCACTTCCTCACACCTCCACACCATACTACCAAGCCCACACCTTGCACTTCCTCACACCTCCACACCATACTACCAAGCCCACACCTTGCACTTCCTCACACCTCCACACCATACTACCAAGCCCACACCTTGCACTTCCTCACACCTCCACACCATACTACCAACCCCACACCTTGCACTTCCTCACACCTCCACACCATACTACCAACCCCACACCTCGCACTTCCCTTCACCTCCACACCATACTACCAACCCCACACCTTGCACTTCCTCACACCTCCACACCATACTACCAACCCCACACCTTGCACTTCCTCACACCTCCACACCATACTACCAACCCCACACCTCGCACTTCCCTTCATCTCCACACCATACTACCAACCCCACACCTCGCACTTCCCTTCACCTCCACACCATACTACCAAGCCCACACCTTGCACTTCCCTTCACCTCCACACCATACTACCAAGCCCACACCTCGCATTTCCCTTCACCTCCACACCATACTACCAAGCCCACACCTTGCACTTCCTCACACCTCCACACCATACTACCAACCCCACACCTTGCACTTCCTCACACCTCCACACCATACTACCAAGCCCACACCTTGCACTTTCTCACACCTCCACACCATACTACCAAGCCCACACCTCGCACTTCCCTTCACCTCCACTCCATACTACCAACCCCACACCTTGCACTTCCCCACACCTCCACACCACACTTCACTAGGAAACAGACTCCCCTAGTGGTATTAATAGGGTATTTGTTTCGTGGTATAGTTTGGTGGAATCACAGACCTTCCAATTCACCAAATAGAAAATCTCCCCTTAATTAATCACTGTGTCAAGTTGGTGGTCATTGTAAATTCTGTGCTTTACTGTTCTGACTCACTTTGATCCATAATATCGTACAGATAAAAAGAACGAAAGCAGTGTAATATTTTAGAATTATTATGGTGTATTATTGGCCACTAGAATTGGCACATTATACATGCTGTTATTTTCGAGGCTTTACAGTAACGTATGGGAATTGTACCACTACGTAATTGCAATGCAACATTATTATTATTATTATTATTAGGTTTTGTTGTTTTGCAATAACTGAGTCACTAGTCTTGGTACACTATTATTTATTGCAGTATTTACATGCAGAATAATGAATGACCTTCTCTTACCATAATATTTATAGCCTGTCTAAAAATTCCTTGTGGTGGCCAACCGTACAGTAGTTTCCTTATTATAGTCCTCCTGCCCTCCACCAACCCATTATAAAGACTATGAATATTCGTATGAGGGAAAGGTTAAATATCATTATGAATAGATTTGGTTAGATTTGAGTATGTGTTGATTTTTTATCATTAAATACAAATGTGTAAGACTCGTACAAATATTCCATTATATTCTTTATGTGGACTTGTGTGAAATGAACAGAAATTAATCTACGTTTATTGGGTAGAGTCATCACTAACATCATCTCTATCAAAATCATCATCGTCGTCAGTATCATCGCCATCTTCATCATTATCATCATCATTACTATCATAAAAACATCTGCCAACTAACTACTTTTCTATTCTTTCCTCTCCGGATCGTCTATATTTTTCATCCCTGCATTTGCTCTGTCGTCTACATTACTGTTTTTTTTTTTTTCTGTCTGTTTTGGGCTTTTCACTCCTTCCTTCGATCTCCAATTCCTTTACTTTACTAAAATAATGAATGACCCTCAGATCAGTACGTAAATAATATGAAAGACATGACCTACCCAAACCATGCAACCAACGCCTTTGTCATCACTTTCAGGGTTAACAATACTATGGTCACGTACACCACAGTTTACCAGGAACCTGTAATATTAATGAAGGATTCCACGAACATGATTCTGTTGACATTTCAATATTTACTCGAGGAAAGAAAATGAATGTTGATTTTTTTTTTTTTTTTTTTTTGTGTGTGTGTGTCATCATCCAACATCCCAAAACGTTCCCACCAAATACAAGCTTTTGTTATGGTACCACGAGGTCGACAGTAATGGCATGAAATATTTAATTGGTTAACCCCTGTTTGTTTCCTTATGTGTATTTCCGTCGTAAATACTGTGGTTGTGGTCTTTTAAATAAAGTTATTTCTCTGGTATGATAAATGATGATCTTTGAGGGGAATAATGTTAATGCTGTGTGTAGGAGGAGACATGATTTTGTTACTTCTCTTAGATTGCAAGCCATGAAAAAAAAACCTGTCGCTTTTGGTATGTTGGTGAGCGTATGGATTAATGCTGTGTATATGAGACATTACATAGGTTACAAACAATGAAAACCACTATCGCTTTTCTGGTATTTAGGTGAAGGTATGGTTAATGCTGTCGTGAATGAGACGTTACTTCTCTCTTAGATTGCAAACAAACCATGGATGTAATAACAGCCAGTGTATATAAACAATCACGTCTCACTATTGATAACCTTCTTTCCATACATAACTTACCATAACATACCACGGATGGATAAATGATACACAATTAACTTTACACCACAACAACAACTGCACCACAACCAACAGGACTCGCCTGGTGGCAGTCACGGTTGAAGAAATGTCAAGGTTACGTTCATGATACAATGTTTAGTTATCAAGTCTCTGTGGAAATTTGTGATGTCCCAATGTGTGTGTATAATTATATGTAAGTCAGGGACACAAAGGAGTATAGCCTACAAACATGGTGTTGTTGTTGTATGTACTTGTGTCGCAACGAGTGTCATAGAACAACTCACTCACTCACTCACTCACTCACTCACTCACTCGTTATTATTCATCGTTAGGGAAATTTTGTGGGATATCCTAGTACCAACTATACCATCGTTGTCACACCATTAATCACTCCGTGGTGTTTTACCGTTAGACCACCGGAACTCTCTTG
This sequence comes from Petrolisthes cinctipes, assembly GCA_033782935.1. Classification (NCBI taxonomy): domain Eukaryota; kingdom Metazoa; phylum Arthropoda; class Malacostraca; order Decapoda; family Porcellanidae; genus Petrolisthes; species Petrolisthes cinctipes. The sequence continues at coordinate 19,970 of JAWQEG010002550.1, read as the reverse complement.
TCAAATTTTGTATATTTGTATATTAATCGAAGTTACCGGTACTCATTTTATCATCAGAGTTAGTATCGGAGTTAGTTTTACATCGGGGTTAGCATTTTATCGGAGTTGGCATACTGTAATATCGGAGTTAGCATTTAAACGAAGTTAGCATTTTATAGAAGTTAGCATTATATAGGAGTTAACATTATATCGAAGTTAGCATTATATCGAAGTTAGCATTATATTGGAGTTAGCATTATATAGGAGTTAGAATTATATTGGAGTTAGCATTATATAGGAGTTAGCATTATATTGGAGTTAGCATTATATAGGAGTTAGCATTTACTCATATAAGACACAATAATGACAACAACTTCCCAACCAACGTGAACTGGGTTTCTCCTGGGTCCTGTTTTAAGGGACCCTGTGATGTTGTCAGAAAATTAGAGGTTAGTGAGTCCTTCAAACATTGCCACAAAACACACACACACACCTATATTGAAGGACCATGTTTCGTGGCATATATAGCCAGGAGGAAACAGAAGCCTCAAACACGATCACATTAAGATATTCGTCATCCAAATAGAAGGAGGATAACTATTATTTCCGGAAGCCTTACGTACGTACAAACCATGTGTTGAAAATTTACGAGGCAAAGGAGGAAAGTCGCCTCAACTTTAAAATGCAGTGTTGGTAGTGAATGTCACGAAGGGAAGGATGGAGACGGAGAGGTGGAGAGACAGTTTATTTTCTACACAGGGAGATTGCCACTTTTTATCAAGTAGTATAATTAGTTTATTTAAACCTTTATTTAGCTCGTAGTGTATAGTTATAGTTTAGTTAAAGGGGTGCGGGAATAGGGGGACAGGCTTGGGGGGGGGGTTGGGGGGTGCGGGAGTAGGGGGACAGACTTGGAGGGGGGGGGTTAGGGGGGTGTCGGAATAGTTTACAGGCTTTCTACCCATCCCAAGCCTGTCCCCCTATTCTCGCACCAACCCAGTCCCCCCTCCAAGCCTGTCCCCCTACTCCCGCGCACCCCCTTAAGGAGTTAATATTACACTTTTGGTTCGTTGGAGCGCCTTGATTCCTCCAAAATTTGCCAGGAAACAGCAGTTCCACATGAACAAAAATAATTGTGTCCTGTTGTTTGGAATAGTTTGGATGAATCAGTTACTCCAGATTTGGGAATATTATTTGGTTCCGTTAGAGAAAAGTGATTGTTATTTTATTAAGGGGAGATTCTCTTGTTGGTGAATTGGATGGTCTGTGATTCCTCCAAACTATGCCACGAAACAGATCCCTTATTAGTACCAATGAAGGCGTCTGTCTTATGGCATAGTTAGGAGGAATCAGTAGCTTTCCAATTTACCAACAAGAGAATCTACCCTTACTTAAATTAAAAGACAAATGACTACAACACTCTCAAAAGTTCACCACCATACTGAAGAGGCGACTGTAGATAAAAAAACAAACCAATTACTTTTCCCTTTAATAGTATAAAATGATTAATCTATTCTCTATCCTGATTTAAAACCTTCCGTGGATGGCAATATCAACCTGGAAGAAATAAATTACAGCACCGGATGGAAAACGGAGCGCGCGTGTGTGTGTGTGTGTGTGTGTGTGCGTGACTCAGCTGTAGCCTCCGTCGCCTAGCATAGTATCACTGTGTGGGGATATACGCATGCGTCAGGGACATTCCGTAGTTGCGTTGAGTGGCGGGAAAATTATTGTTACCAGGATACTTACAGTAGATAATAAGCCTTGAGGTACTGGTAGGATTTATTTTAGTACTCCTTTGGACACGGGTTGATTCATATCCTTCTTCTCTTGTACTGTCTCACCTCTGCATGCAAGCTTGTTTGTTCTCCCTCCTTTCATTCCTCTTCTTTTCCTTTGGGGTAAGTTAGGTTAGTACTGTACACTCGCAATACAAAATTTGTATCCAGGTCTTGTTGAAGTTTCGAATCAGTTACAACGCTTATTCTGTTTCATATTTGCTTGAGATCGCTTAATTAATACTCGATCAGGCTATTTGAAGCAAACCTGGATACATATTTTGGATTACGAGTGCTATGATTTGTCAATAAAGAAAATCAGGTTATCAGCTGAAGTAAATGTTTTATAGAAAATATTAGCAATGGAACTGTCTCACTACTCAACAAATGCATTGGTAAATCACTTGACCTATGTACATACAGTTAGGGACAGATGAAGGGGAAACACCACCTCACCCTATATATATATATACGTAATGAGTGGATGTCAATAGAATCCTTTATTTATTGCATGGTATAAGTAAGTGTTTATCCCGGGTAATGATTTGTTTATATTCCTCTCCTTATTCATCACCACCATAATAATGTCACAGTGCGGGAATAGGGGGACAGGCTTGGGGGGTTTAGGGGGGTGCGGGGGGTTTTGGGTGTGTCGGGGGGTTAGGGGGTTGCGGGAATAGGGGGACAGGCTTGGGGGGGGGGTTTAGGGGGGTGCGGGGGTTTTTGGGTGGGTCGGGGGGGTTTTGAGGGGTGCGGGAGTAGAGCGACAGGCTGGGGGGGGGGGTTAGGGGGGTGCAGGAATAGGGGACAGGCTTTCTACCCACCCCAAGCCTGTCCCCCTATTCCCGCACTTCCCCTAGTCCCCCCCCCCAAGCCTGTCCCCTACTCCCGCACCCCCTTAAACTACTTAATACAAATATTCAAACCTGTTAACCATATCAAACAATATAAAATAATATTCCTTAACTCAGTCTATTTGGGTAAGCATTATATTACTGCTTAGTAACTATAGTCTATGTCTTACCAATAAGGATTAATTTATTAACTTGACAAATTCATTTAATAAGTACATCAAAAAATGACTCTGTAATTTACCTTATATTACTGCCTACTAACTAGTCGCTCTTACCAATAGGTATTAATTTACTAACTTCTTAATCAAATTCAGTTATTACCTCATCAAGAAGTGACTCACCAATTTACCTTATTTATTTTAGTTTACGTTTGATGGATTTATTGCACTGTATCATAGACGTTATATATTACATCAAGCATACGGTAACTTCATTGATACATCAACATGGATATGAGATATAATGTTATCTTAACCCTTATAATCATTAAGGATCAACACCTTATTTCTATATCCTTCATAATGAATGTTATTTATCGGTTTATTTGCCGAAACAAACACTAAATGATAATATTTTCGACTTAGGTATTTCGGGCCTTTGATTCTCCTTTGGTTTGATGCCGAGTGTCAATAGCTATGTATAGCAGGACATAAGGCAATTCTTCATTATAGCCTACATAGTGATATATAGGATACAATCATATCCCAGTTGTTTTTCCTTTTCCTTCCACACTTCATTACGACCACTCTGATGGACACTGATAAGAGTAGATTAGGATTGAGTTGAAGGCTCATGATCCCTCCGTAACCTCTCCATTGACTTTAAATCACTGTCACGAGAATGTAAACAGTGTTCTCTCAGTATTATATTTACTTAATCTGTTCCTCGCTCCCTTTCGCCTCACGGTAACAGTAGTGTTGTCCCTTCATCAGCTCGGAATTGTATGTAAGTATTGATAGACCCTCCCATAATAACCTATCAGGTCTTATGTTTGTGTAAGGATGATCTGGCCTTGTAGTGGGTGATGCAGAGAACGCACATCGTAAAAATTATTACTATAATTATGTTTAGAGGCTTAAGGGGAGAGTTTTCTTTTGGTACATTAGAACGTATTGGTTCCTCCAAAGTATGCCAGGAAACAGGACCAGATTAACAAAAATAATGGTGGTCTGTTGCACGCACAAAATCGTTTAGAGGAATCTGTTGCTCCAAATTTACCAACACTGTACTGCCACCTTAATATAGTATTCAGTGGACAGTGATATCGGGGGAAGGTCAACGAACGAAATATTTAAAGAATAGTGTCTCCTTAAGAATTAAGATGTGGTGTGTTGCGGACGATAGAAAACTGTAGCAATACAAGGTATCCTTTGTTATTATTTTTAAAACTCTGGATATCCTTCAAAACTCATAAATCATTTGCCCTTTACATCTGTTGACAAGCAGTATAACAATGTATTTGTCACCTAATGTCATTGTGCTTGGTAAAGACATTCTCTACACAGTTGGGGGTGGTACTGAAAGTAAATAAAATATATTAACACTTTTCTTCCGTCATTACAAAGCCATTTCCTACAACTTGTAGCCCTAAAATAGAATTGTTAACCCACTACTGTTTTTATACTCAATTCGGCGAAGGTGAGGCCTGGGCTGATAAACTCTACATTACTTTATCGCTCAGACTCAGACCAACAGCCACAGTTTGACATCATTTTTCGAGTTCGTTTCATTCGAACAGGCCAGCCAGTCAGCCAGCCAGTCAGCCAGTTAGTTATTCAAATAATCAATCAGTCAGTCGGAAACTCCCCCACCTCCTGAGAGAGAGAGAGAGAGAGAGAGAGAGAGAGAGAGAGAGAGAGAGAGAGAGAGAGAGATGCCCCATCATGCTTTTCTATGTACTAGTACAGTATCTACCGACCAACCTCAGCTTACTTCCCCCCGCCCCCCGTCCCTCCCTTAATCTTCAATGCACCAATCTTGCAACCCCAGTCCCTTCCCGTTAGCCATGAGTGTTGTAGTGTGGTCCTTGTGTCTCCTGTTGGCTCTTCTCTCCACAGGGGCGTCACAATCAGCTGGTGGTGGTGGTGGTGGTGAGTGATGTTAAGTGCATCTACTTTGTGCACAGTGAAAGAAAATCAGTTGTGTCGTCTTCCTGTACTGATAATTATTACTTGCATATAACGAACCTTAACTGAAATCCATTAATCCATTAGTAGGGGATGGCAGTGAACTTCCAAAATCGTCTGTCAATATAAAGTGTGTATCTTGCAATGTTTGTGATATGATGTGCAGGACATAATGTAATGTTCTATCAATAGCTGTCTTTTTCAAGGTATGGGAGTGCTTGGATCTTACCAGTGACTATATAGAATTAAAATATAGGGATGTGTTGTTAAGAAAACTTGACTTAATATTATATATATAATGATCTTGCTAATGACTATATTGTAAAGTGTGGGGGTTGGTTGTGAGGTAAACTTTTTTTATTTACCGTGTATTCTAACGGTGCATATGTGATAACCGGTTCTACAGGTGAATGCACTAAACTGGACATTAATGAGCACTCACACGAACTGTACTCTGGCTGGAGGTGGCGGAGTAGGTGGTGGTGGTGGTGTTGGTGTTGAAAGAGGGGAGGGGGAGGGGAATTTTGGTGGTGGTGGTGGTGGTGTTGAAGGAGGAGGAGTAGGTGGTGGTAGTGGTGGTGGTGGAAGAGGGGGAGGAGGTTTTGGTGGTGGTGATGTTGGTAAAAGAGGGGGATTTGGTGGTGACGATGAAAGAGGAGAGGGTGGTGGCTTGGAGGAAAGGAATGACCGGTTCTGGGAGTAAACACATGCAAGCACACGAGTACACACACGCTCACACAATTCTAAACTTAGGGTCGGATTTGGATATAATTTCACTCTATGATTGGGCCTTATGAAAAAGATAAATTTGGTTCTATTTCACTGGATCCAGACCCAAAAAAAAAAAAAACACAATTCCTAATCTGGACAAGAAACATTAATGGGGAGCGGGTGTAGGGGACAGGCTTGTGGGAGGGTGGGGGGTTTGAGGGGTGCGGAAATAGGGGAACAGGCTTGGGGGGGGGGGGGTAGAAAGCCTGTCTCCTATCCCAGCATCCACCAAACCCCCCCCCTCCAAGCCTGTCCCCCAACTCCTGCACCCCCTAAACCCCCCCAAACCTGTCCCCTACTATCGCACCCCCCTAACCCCCCCCAAGCCTGTACCCCTACTCCCGCACCCCCCTAAACCCCCACCTGGTTCCCTACTAATGCACCTCCAAAACCCCCCCCAAACCTGTCCCCTACTCCCGCACCCCCCTAAACCCCCCCCCCAAACCTGCCCCCTACTCCCGCACCCCCCTAAACCCCCCCCCAAAGCCTGTCTCCCTATTCTTGCACCCCCTAAATGCTCATCATTTAGCCAATAACCAATATTGTCTAACTTTTTCCTTTCCAGATGGCGGCATTCCAATTAATAACATCAACCTGGAAGGCGTGGTGGACAGCTTCCTGGAACAGATCAGCTCACAGGCTCAAGATCAGTGTAATAAAATGGTGAATGCTCTCTGGACCTATTATACCAACATTACTGACCATAACAAACAGCTCATGGTAAGTGTGTGTGTGTGTGTGTGTGTGTGTGTGTGTGTGTGTGTGTGTGTGTGTGTGTGTGTGTGTGTGTGTGTCCTTACTGACTACAACAAACAGGTCATGGTATGTGTGTGTGTGTGTGTGTGTGTGTTTGTGTGTGTGTGTGTGTGTGTGTGTGTGTGTGTGTGTGTGTGTGTGTCTCCTTACTAACTACAACAAACAGGTCATGGTGTGTATGTGTGTGTGTGCGTGCGTGTGTAGGTTAATGTCCTTATATGTATTAATAGACTATTGTATTAATATGAATTTTGACGTAAATATATATCTATGCCAAATCAACCAAATATAATCAATCAAATCAACCAACCAACCAAAAAAAAAAAAAAAAAAAAAAAAAACAACAACTCTCCTGTATATATATTGTAGAAGTTTGTACATTATTAAACTTACATATACTTTATATATTATTTTCTTTTTAATTATTGAACTCAAATGGTTAGAATCGGAGTTCATACATTATTGAACTATTTTTTTATTAATTTTTGATCTGATTTGTATAGTATTGGAGAATATTATAATTATTATTGAACTGAACTTAATTTTTACTGTCGGAGAATATTAGGCCTTTATTATTGAACTGTAATTTTTAACTATAGAGGGGTTTATTTTATTATTAAGGGGGTGCTGGAGTAGAGGAGAGGCTTTGGGGGGGGACTTGGAGGGTGCTGGAATAGGGGGACAGGCTTGGGGTGGGTAGAAAGCCTGTAACCTATTCCCGCACCACCCTAACCCCCCCCCAAGCCTGTCCCCCTACTCCCGTACCTACCCAAAACTCCCCGACCCCCCCAAAAAACCCCGACCCCCCTGCACCCCCCTAAACCCCCGACCCCCCTAAACCCCCGACCCCCCTGCACCCCCCAAAAAACCCCGCACCCCGTTAAACCCCCCCGACCCCCCTAAACCCCCTGACCCCCCAAAAAAACCCAAAAAAACCCCGCACCACCTAAATCCCCCCAAGCCTGTCCCCCTATTCCCGCACCCCCCTAAACCCCCCCACAAACCTGTCCCCCCTATTCCCGCACCCCCTTAATTAAATTGAAGTGAACGTAATACAGGTGACAGCCCGACTGGAGTACGGCAAGTGGGATAAGGAAGCGACAAGTTGGGTGAGGAAGTTGGACCCCATACATCACCATCTGTCCCCGGACATGAGGCGTCAACTGTACTTCCTTCGAATGTCTGGCACCTCAGCCCTACCCACACACCAACTACAGGAGGTGTGTGTTTGTGTGTGTGTGTGTGTGTGTGTGTGTCGGGTAACACGGATAGCACTATACTCTAATTTTTGATAAGTCAAAAATATGTCTTTCTTGTATAATTTCTTTTCGGCGTAGGGAAGTGGTGTCTCTATCATCTGCCATTCTAGTGATGGTGCAGGTCAGCCTCGTATCCCCTACGTCGAATAGGTAAAAGACCGTTAAAATTATAACCAAGTCAATTAATATAGACAGTAAAAGTTCTGACCCTCACATTATAAAATACAACATTCCATGTAAGAAAGGCGTGTTAAGTGATTTATACACTGAATTGTTCGTTAAAGAGATAAGTGAACAGCAGTTTTTTGTATGTTCGTATGGACTGTGCATTCCTTATAGCTACGATATAGAGGGAAGGGGGACCCAGCTCTCTAACAATGACCCCACCAAAGGCTCAAAATATTAATATTTTTGGAGCTGGACCTCTTGCCTGTCGAGAGTCCTACATCGGCTCCAGAGGCTCAACACACCATGAAAAAAGGGAAATGGGGTGTTAATGATGATGATGATGATGATAATATTTTCTTTCTCGCACCCTGTATGTATGTATATGTATTATATCATTACTTTATGTTGTGGTGCTGCTGGTGACATACAGCTGACCAACTTGACGAGCCAGATGACAGGTATACACAGTACAGCCACCACCTGTGACATCAACAACAGCACCAAGTGTGACCTTAGCCTCCAACCAGGTATCTTGTTACTACCGTACCGTACTGAATGTAATCTTGGTTTCCTCTAGCTTTGTTTTTTTCAAGTTAGAGCTATAGAGCTCTCGATTTCTATAAAGAGTTTGTATTAAAAGAAAACGTAATAAATGTTAGCAGTGACCAAAATAAAGTTTTCATAATCTTTATCTCACCTCTCTATCATACTTTTCCTTTTCCTATACATAGGGTCTTCCCACAGTAGGTGTTGACTTAGGGCAGTTTTCTTTCACTTTTATATCCAATCCTCTCATCTCCTCTCTCGTACTACACAGATTTTATTCTTAGCACTGTTTTTTTTTTTCTTTTTCCTCGTCACTAATTCTCTTTCCCATTCCTCCAGATCTGAGGTGATGGAGTTTTTTTCCCCCTTCCTCTTTACTAATATCTTTATCCCACACTTCCAGATCTTGTAGAGGTGATGGAATCTAGTCGGGACCACGAGGAGTTGAGTCACACTTGGCTGTCTTGGCGTGACTCCTCAGGGAAGAAGATGCGGAAACATTACGGCCGCTACGTGGAGCTGTCCAACATTGCCGCTAAGTTGAACGGTGATTGAGATTAATTAACCCTTAAAGTGCAAGTGGCATCAATTGCTGCCACCTGCAACAAGTGTGGGTGACCGCGGGTGACAGCATATATCGATAACATATTTTTCAAACTTATCTGTACCATGCCATCGTCAACACCGTGAATGTTCTTGAATATGACCTTAAGTTTGGACGTAGTGGAGTTTGAAACATAAACATTACAGTAGTGGGTGTTGTTGGTTACTCTCTCTCTGGGGTCTCTAGATGGTTAAAATTTCACAGGGTCTATTGGGGTTTCTTGGATGCTATCATTTGGACTGAGTTTTTTTAATGTTTTACAATTTTTTTTGCTGGGTCTCAAGCTGCTAAATATTGTACAGGAATAAGGAGGCTATACTCTTTTGATACTTTAGAGCACCTTGATTCCCACAAAGTATCCCAGGAAACAGGGCTATAAATTAACAAAAGTAATGGTGTTCTGCTGCTTGGAATAGTTTAGAGGCATCAGTTACTCCACATTTACATCCAACATTGTATACGTTGTATTACTTTTTCATCTGGGTCAATATTTGTTCCTTCCTCATACACAGGGTTCGGTTCGAAGAGTGACGTGTGGCTTTCCAACTACGGTAAAGATACTAAGGCCTTCGTCAATGATTTGAGTCGCGTGTACCACCAAATAGAACCACTCTACCGCCAGCTGCACGCCTACGTCAGGAGGAAACTTAGGGAGGTAAGGGTATGACGGGGAAGAGTAGGGCGGGGCAGGTTAAACTTATTGAAAAAACTGACTGCGTCAGGAGGAGGTTACTGCAGATATAGGACGAGGCTGGAGTTAGAGGCATGATGGAAACTCCGATAACATTTATGTACTGCGTCAGGAGAAGACTGTAGAAGGCATCAGGAGGAATGGGGCTGGAGTAAGGGCGTGATGAACATTTTGATAACATTTACTCTGTCAGGAAGAGGTTATGACAAGAATGAGGTGAGGGGAGAGGGGCCGGGAACTGTACATCAGTGGAACGGAATTAAAAGACCTAATGATTCCACAGTTTAATTAATTAACTTCTTGAAACAACATATTTTATTTGAGTCCTTTTACAACTTTTGGCTAATAGGTATGTACTATATGTATGTCTGTATGTATGTTTGCATGTTGGTGTTCATACACAGACGTACGGGCCGGAACTGGTGTCAAGAAAGGGCCCCATCCCAGCACACCTCCTTGGCAGTATGTATCCCAGCTCGTGGCGTGTTTACCCACTCGTCACGCCCTTCCCTAACAAGACTTCCATCGATGTCACGGAGCAGATGCAAGAACAGGTGAGGGAGGAAGAAGTGAGTCCAAGTGAGTAAAACATGAGATGAGGAGGACAAGTGAGTGAGTGAGTGAGTGAGATAGGAAGAAGAGATCCCAGGTGAGTAAGTTGCGTAATGAGGACATGTAGGTGAAGCAAGAATATATCACTCATATAATTATTATAATACAGGCCAGTCATAGAAAAGCAGAGATTTGTTTTAAAAGTATAGGTGTTGCTTCCATACTCGCACATTTACTATTTACTTACTTACATCTACACTTTATATACCGTTTTCCACGTTTCTTCACTGATATCAACATATATATCTGTCCTCCTTTTCACCCCCCCCTCCCTCCCCCTTGGTTGCAGGGATACACTCCCCGGCGAATGTTTGAGTTGGCAGACGACTTCTTCAGCTCACTGGGACTGCCTCGACTCCCGGCTTCCTTCTGGCGGAACACACTGATGGAGAAGCCACAGGACAGACAGGTTGTGTGTCACGCCTCTGCCTGGGACTTCTGCAATGGCAAGGACTTCAGGTGAGGGGGAGGTTGCCTATTGGACATCTATTTTAATCTCTAATCTTATTCTTATTTCCATCCACCAACCACTTCCATATATTTTGTTTCCATCCACCAGCAATTTCCTTTCATTAACCATTTTTTTTTTTTTTTTCATTTCACCTCATCCCTTGCACTCTTCTCCCTTCCTTCCAGTACTTAATTAATTAATGGGTTTGTCTCTTCATTCAGCTCTTCAACTACTCCCCCTTTTCTCTATTTATTTATGTAGATAGATCGATATGTATTACTACTGTACTTTTTACCTGGCCAATATGTACAGGATCTTTTATTTAATGTATTGGATTTTTCGGTGTATGTAGTGCAATCCATAACAAATTACACCAAAAATTCACATAACTGGGTAATTATCTGTATTTTTTTAAGAATTAAAATGTACTCGAAATGTTTACAGTATATATCTACAATCATACAACTAAGAAGGACATTAGTACACTTTCACCACGATTAATAAAACCAACACTCACTCACTCTAGTTGTTCCTCTTCTCCCTCAGGATCAAGATGTGTACCAAGGTGAGCATGAAAGATCTAATGACCATACACCACGAGCTGGGCCACATTCACTACTACATGCAGTACGCCCACCTCCCTTACATCTTCCGGGAAGGAGCCAACAGAGGTCAGTGGTGTTATTGTTGTCATGAATCACCCTACCTTCTACTCCTACACACACACACACACACACACAGTAGATCTCAGGGACAGCAGAAGTCATCACTACCTAGTTATTTAGTAATTGATTTGATTCAAGCTTGAGTTTAATTGGTCACATAAAAGTAAAGGAGGATAATTTGTGAAAAAGTGCAGTCATTATAAATTAACGAAAGTGTAAATACTGAGGGAAGAATGAACGAATCTGGCAACTATATCAAAGCCAGGGATGACAATTAGTTGATACAACAATACTGGTATGGAGAATGCAGGTTGTCAGATGAACTGTAAGTAAAAAACCAAACTTGAGCTTGGTTGACATGCCAAGATGGAAGAAAGACCAAAGAGAGGCGACATACTTTTGGTGTAAAAAAGTATCACAGAAAAAGAAAAGATAAACTAGTAATACCTACAATGAAGTCCAGAAACAAAGTAATTAACAAAAGAGGAGATGAAGATGTACAGAAATATAGCTTTCCAAATAGAGTAATAGATCAATGGAACACATTACCAAAACAAGTGGTGTGTGCCAAAACATACATAAATTTAAAGCAAAATATGGGTTTTAAAAATTGGGTTTTAAAAAACGGGATATACGAGTTTGCCTCAATCATGTAAAGATACAAATAGATAACAACACACATAGTTATTATATTATGGACGAACCCAGTTACACGTCAAGGTACAGGAGACTACAGTATAACGTTTCGCTCTCTTGCCTCCAGGGTTCCACGAGGCTCTGGGTGACGTTGTGGGCATGAACGTTGTCACTCCAACATACCTACACCAGGTGGGGTTGCTATCTGACCCCAACACGGACCAGGAGACGGAGATCAACCTACTGCTGGAGTCTGCTCTGAACCGAGTGGCCTTGCTGCCCTTCAACTATCTGCTGGACCTTTGGAGATGGGACGTGTTCGGTGGCAAGGTTCCAGAGGCCGAGTGGAACTGTGCCTGGTGGAGAAGAAGGCTGGTTGGCTCTCTCTGTGTTGTCTCATATGTATTTTCTATTGGCTGTACTTCATTTATATACGTATATATTAGTGCACTGTAATTGTTTATTTTTTATATTTTTACGATGTCATATTTTTTTGTGCATTTCTGTTTTTTACAATAGATTTTCATTGTATTTACATATATTCAGTGCATTTATATTGTATTTGTGTATTTGTCATTATGGCTAACTGCATTTCCTTGCTTATCATTACATTATCACTGTGTTGCCGTTCTATTTCACCGTATTCCTGAATTTCGCACATTACTCTCTTTGTATATAATATCAAGGTTGTACTTTCCTTGTGGTGCAGAGTGGAGCTCCAGGGAGTGAAGCCACCGGTGGTAAGGACTGAGGAAGACTTTGACCCTGGGACCATATATCACGTGGCTGCCGACGTTAGTACCGTCAGGTCAGGGCAAGTCAGGTCACCGTCACTTAATGAATTACATAATTACCGTGACTCCTCTAAAAGGAGAACCTCTCTTTAGTTCATTTGCTTATAAAATTTACCCTCATATAAAATATTATGTGCTTGAGTGTTGTCATGTGATATAAGCAGAAAGTTAATGGTGTGTTATTGTGTTACGATGTAGGTATGTGGTGGCTGTAGTGTTGCAGTACCAGTTCCATGAGGCTTTATGTAGGAAGGTGGGTCAGTATCCCTCACTGCCTCTACACAAGTGTACTATCTACGGCTCTGGCAAGTCCACTGAGGCTGGAAAACTTCTTAAGTAAGTAAAGTCATCATATTATTCATTGTAGATAGGTAACGGAATTTTAGTCAACTACCCAAAATTTTAGCAGAACAAATGATCTAGCAATCCTTTTGTTTGTGTTTGGTGCCTGAGAATATGTTTGGGGAATAAGGTCATGGTTGACGGGAATTCAATCTGTAATCAAAACCCCACATTATGATGCCGAGGAATAAAGGCACAATATAAAAATCTTTGATGAATCTTGATAATGATACACTTTTATGCGATTTTACCATATATACTAAAACATAGTGATATATAATCATTATTGATGCCCCTAAAGTCTTTGAAGAAAGTTGGTTGATCTGTTGAAAATAATGGACTTTTTTACCTTCTTTCTATACAATAATACACTGACATTATTTAATATCTTTAGTATATATACTACACCTAATATTCTCGGGTCTTACTTTATCTCGTTGGTTCCTCCCTCAAGGTCTATGATGAAGGTGGGTCGGTCGGTGGAGTGGAAGGAGGCCCTGAGAGAGATGACTGGTGGCTCTGGAGAACTGGACGCCACTGCCTTGAGGGAGTACTTCAGGCCCCTCGAGGACTGGCTCACTGCAGACAACACCAGGCATGGAGAGTATGTCGGCTGGCACGCTGGTAAGTCTGCACGGACATGTAGAAAGAAGGGAGGGACAATAACATGCTTCTTTATGTTATACTCATCATAATATCATTGGATGGGCAGTGGTTAGATTTCTATGAGCCAAAACATGGATGGATAAATAAGGTATAACACATCTCTATCACCTAAGCCTCGTCCTATTTACCACTGGGTCTACCAGGCATTGGGCAGTCTTCATTCATCCTCAAGTCAAATCCCATCTCTTCTACAGAGGGTGACTACTGCGGCTCCGAAGGTCCACAGAGCATCACCCCTCCAGAAGTGTCACCCGGGACTCCCCAGTAACCAGCTGCTGTAACCCCGTCCAGATTCATAACATACAGGGGGATAATGAACTCTTATTTAGTGTTATTGTCTGGTGTATTTATCCAAGTGTATCTAAATGTGTTAATCATGGAGTATTTATATAATGTATGAGTGATTGTTTATAGGTGAATTATAGTTTATATTATTTGTTTTCAACTTTTAAGGGATAACCTTTTGTTGGTGAAATGGAAGGCTACTGATACCTAGAGACGATGCTCTGAAACAGACGACCTCAATATTACTAATTGGTAATCTGATTCTGTTGGTTCACTAGGCAACGAAACAATGTTCTAATAAAAAAATAAGGTTCATATTTAAGCAGAGGCTGCGACAAGACTACACTACGTATCATTTACAGCCACGAATTTTGCTTTCACTCCCATGATTCTCTCAGTCACAACTATCCCTGATACAAATTAATCTGGAAAATGAGCAAAATATGCATTTGTTTGACAGACTGGATAAGGAACAACACCGTATGAGAAAGAACCTTTATTGACAACGTTTCTCTGCTGGTTCTTTATGTCTCTGGTCTCGTTCATTATCGAATCTAAAAATTACCTACACATGCACATGCAACCCACTATCTGTTAACAATTAGATCTACAGATTCACTGGGGCCGTCTTGTGTTTGTGACTGTACGGTTAAGAGTTCACCATTAAAAAACATAAAATATGACAGAAATCTTGACCGCAAGTGTACAGCACATCAAATATAACATAATACTAGCGTTGTCTGCACCGAGAGATAAAAAGACGAAGGAATAAAAATTTTAATACTGAGTAAGGCACTGTCAGACCTTTAGCCAACGTGTGCTGGTCCAATGTTTTGTCTGCATGAGGCGCCTCTCAGTTAAAGTCAAAAATATTTCCCTCGTATTGAAAGGTTGCAATCAGGGCAGTCAGGAGTGATATTCCCCTCTGACAGCCCTGAGGCAATATGGAAAAAATAAAGTCACAGGTATTGAGTCGTCCCGAACCTGTGTGTGTGTGTGAGAGTGAGAGTTGTGCAGTTGTGTGTGTGTGTGAGAGAGAGAAAAATTGAGTGTGCAGGTGTATGTGTAAGAGAGAGAGAATGAGAGTTGTGCAGGTGTGTGTGATAGAGTTGTTCAGGTGTGTGTTAAGAGTGATGGTAGTGTATGGTGTATGGATGGGTGTTGGTGTTGTCGTTAGTTATGGTCAATGTGGTGGTAACGAGTGTTGTTTTTCATCGTATTGTTGTTTTCATTGTTATTGTAAGTGTTTTTGATGGTGCTGTCATTATCTGTCTGTCTGTCTTTTTGTTTTAACCGCAACCTCGGAAATGAAGGCTGTCAGTAACTTGTGACTCTTGCGAGGCCCCAAGATCACTTGAGTAACGCTGTGTGTACGAGGTGTTAGTTGTGTGCTTCACGTATGTGTTACCAGATGGAGACAGACAGTGGAGCTTCATGGTGTTGCTTAGGTGACGAAACCTTATGACATGACATGATTTATATCTTTATTCTAAGTGGAATAAGGACCTATCAATTTTTCGCTTATCAAAAGATCATGAAACGCGAGTTATTATATAACTTAGCTACGGAGTACAGATTTGCCTGATTGTGATAGTTTTACAGTATTAATTTGATATTAACTGGTGTTAGATGATAATACCTTATCCTTTAGCAAGCTACGAAGTAGGTTACAGATGTCTTATTTTGATTAATATACAGTTTTAATTTTGGTGGTAATAACATTGATATTAAGTGCAGTGTCAGATGAGGATACCTTATTCTTTCTTTAGGTAAACAATATTTATATTGGTGGTAATGACATTGATATTAAATGGTGTCCTTTGATTATAGTCTACCTTATCCTTTATATTTTCTTAAGTACTGTTCTGTAGTCTGTATCTATTTGTTCCTGTTAGGATGGAGTATTGCATACATATTTTCCTTACCTCCAGACTGAAATTATGGCTTCAGGCTTCCAAACACAAGATATAATATAATTTTTAGCAATATATTAGGGCTGTGTCGTAGATACTGTATTATCGTAATTTATTATGTAATTTGACCACAATTAACATAATTATTCTATGGTGCAGGTGCTTAGTATTAAATGTCCTGTGCGTTACTATTAAAGAAGATTCGGCTCAAAAATTATTCAGGATAAGTACGCGGGAGCTGTAGTGTTGATTCCTTCTGGCCGCTAGAGGCACCACCGTCCCAGTCAGCCAGAGCGAAGATACAAAAATAACATTGAGTGACCTATCCTTCTCCCAGTACTAGAATCCTTGGCGGAACTTACCACTTCAAGCATACATTCACATTCTTCCTTGTCAACTCACGTCCCGAAACACACAGCATGTTTTATGAACAATCGCGCTAGGAAATGATGCGACAGAATACAGTCGTGATGTTCATCGTTCAAGCGATAGTATATATACTTGTTATCCTTATTTATCCGTGAAATGGTGTTTATTAATCAAACCAAAGTACAAACACAAATAACCATCTGCAAATCTATCAACGACCCGAGGTTCGAACCACTTATAGCTGTGCTTCTGAAGTAGTGAGGGTAGAGATTCCTGTAGTGTCTCTAATCACGACAGAACCATCAGCCTCCCCATTCTCTTACTGTATATTGTGGTGTGGTGACGTGTGGTGTGTGTGTGTGTGTGTGCGAGATATCTCTTCTATCAACGCCTTGCCGTGCATCCATGGGTGTTGTTAAGATAAGGAAAAGACAGGTCAGGTGAGTGTTTGATATCAGATTCAAGTTGAAGACTACAACAGTTAGCGGTAAAAAAGACGTGCAAAGGGAAACATTCCTTAGGTTATTATGGAGTTGGTTGTTGATATTATGGATTGTAACGGGTGAGTTAAGGGGTGTATATATAATGGAAGGTTTTGTGTCATTAAATTGCCTATTGTTTTGGACCATTCTAAGACACTGTTCAATCGGGGTTTTGGGTGTGGGTACAACATGTGTATTTTACTATGTTTCTACACGTATTTTTTTTACCATGTTTCTGCCTATCGACACACGTATTATAATATTTACTATGTTCCTCCCATTTTTACATGTATTTAGAAGTGTAACTATGATTCTCAAGTACATTTCTTTACGGTGATATTTGCAGTTATATAGATACTGGCGTTCAATATATCTTGTGTGGTAATGGAAATTTATAAGAAAGGTGGTGGGTAATTATTACATTATTCTATCACTCTCAACATTGATGTGAGAGGAAGTGGATTTTCAGTATCATGAAAGCAAACTATACTCTACTTTTTCTTCGTAATGTTTTTTTTCTTTTATTTCAATGGCATTAATTTCACATCATTTATCTAATATCAGTATCCATCTTTTTGTACCCTAACTTTATGGACTTTTATTGAAGAGTGGAGAGAAAATATTATTATGGGAGTGTGGATAAATGGAGTTGGTTAATTTTTAATGGAAGGACTGAGGGATGGGATGATGAGAGGGAGTGAATGAATTAATGAAAAGGATAGATGCATCAGAGGATAGATGCAGCAGAGACAGAAGAGGGGAGTGGTGTGAGGGATGTTGTGAGGTGAGTGAGTCGTATGCTGCACACACATATACACAACACACACACGTTGCAGTCTTGTCATGTACAGTGCTGTAGTGCCTCTGTCGCTTGTAACAGATAGAGGCAAGCATGGGAAAAAATGTGTGTGTCTATACCCTTTTTCAGAGAGAGAGAGAGAGAGAGATGATGGAAAAATGTATGTATACCCATTTTGAGAGAGAGAGAGAGAGAGAGAGAGAGAGAGTAGAGAGAGAGAGAGAGAGAGAGAGAGAGAGTGTGAGTGTGAGTGTGGATGTAACATAAACAGAGCATCTGCATCGACAAATGTCATGACAATCATTGGTGAAGAACCTCATATTCTCTCTCTCTCTCTCTCTCTCTCTCTCTCTCTCTCTCTCTTCTCTCTCTCTCTCTCTCTCAAAAGGAAGAGAAGAAATGAGAGTGGGGCGAGGAGAGAGACACACACAGACAGACAAACAAGCAAACAGAGACAAAGATAGACAGAAAGACAAACAAACAAAAAATACGGGTACAATTGCTGGCATGACAACAGTAAAAAAAGGAAAACAAGGAGAGAGAGTTACATAGAGTTACATAGAAACACAGACCACAACAGACCTTACGGTCCAAACGAGGTGACCTGATTAGAAGGTTACTGGTAGAGAATGAATTACTCCTCCAGTGATAGTCGTAGGTAAGGATAGCAAAGTAGAAGGCTCTCTCCCCACCCTCCACTCCCTCCGGCCTGGGCCGTACAGGAAATAAAGTCAGGAATGGGAACCTTGTGGGGTTGGCAGAAATACTCCACAAGGAAATTTTTTTATAGGAAAGATAGAAAGTAGGTGAAATTTGGCTAACTTGCCACCTGTAATGGGCAAAAATTATTCATTAGTAAACATTGTAAGTCGGGGATTAGACGCAAGGTGTTTATCTAAGCGACGTTTGAAGCTGTCTACGGTGTTACAGTCAATTACGTTACGGGGAAGCCCATTCCATAAGTTGACGACTCGGTTAAAAAAGAAATTTTTTGATTCGTGCGAGTTAAATGATTTGCCTATGATTTTGCAGCCGTTTCCTCTCGTGTAGTTTGATTGATCAATAGTGAAATATTTGTTGCAGTCCATATTATCAATGCCTTTGATTATTTTAAATACCTGGATTAAGTCACCTCTCAGTCTACGTTGTGTCAATGGGAATAGATTTAATTCGCTTAACCGCTCCTCGTACGTTTTATTTCTCAGACTTGGTATCATTTTAGTAACTCTACGTTGGACTCGTTCCAATTTTGCTATATCTTTCTGGTAATACGGGCACCAGGCTTGAACACAATACTCCATAAGGGGACGGACCAGGGAATTATACAAAGTGAGGATTGTGTCTTTAGATTTATACTCGAATGCTCTGCCGATAAAGCCGATAGTTTTATTTGCTTTCTTAATTACTTCCGTACACTGCTGACTGGGTTTTAGGTTACTTGATACTGTTACCCCTAAGTCTGTCTCTCGATCCACGCTTTTAAGTTGCTTACCATTTAACGAGTAGTTTGCTGCTACGTTATGATGTCCGATGTGGAGCACTTTACATTTATCTGAATTGAAGGACATTTGCCAAGTTTTCGCCCAATTTGACAATTTATCGAGATTATCTTGCATTTCTTTAGTCTGTGCGTTAGTGAGTACTGTATTTGCAATTTTGGTGTCATCGGCAAACTTCGATATTATGCATGAGAGGCCTTCGTCTATGTCGTTTATGTAAACTAGGAATAGGATTGGCCCTAAAACTGAACCCTGTGGCACCCCGCTTGTAACGCCTGTCCAACTAGAAGATTTTCCATTTATTACCACGCGTTGTTTTCGGTTTCTTAGCCAGTTCTCTATCCATCTTACGGTATCGCCTTGGATTCTGTGTGATTTTAGTTTAGATATTAAGCGTTTATGGGGAACTTTGTCAAAGGCCTTTTGGAAATCTAGATAAATTATGTCTACTGCTTTACTCTTATCGTATTCATTGAAAATGTCATTTAAAAAGTCTAATAGGTTCGTTAGGCAAGAGCGTTTGTTACGAAAACCGTGTTGAGTGTCTTTAAGTAAGTTGTTTTCCTCTAAGTGATTTGTAAGTTTATCTCGTATGATTGTCTCTAGCATTTTGCATACGACTGAGGTTAGGCTGATAGGGCGATAGTTACTAGGTAGGGATTTGCTGCCTTTTTTAAATATTGGTGTTACGTTAGCGAGTTTCCATTCGTCAGGTATTGTTCCAGTGTGTAAAGAATAGTTAAAGAGCAGAGTCAGAGGTTTTACTATATCACTTTTTGCTTCCTTTAATACGCGAGGGGAGATCGTGTCTGGCCCAGGTGACTTATTTACATTTAATTTATCAATACATTTTATTACATCACTTTCAGTTATGCTGATATTACTTAATACCTCGGTATTTTCGTTTTGGACTGTTGTTACTGCT
>JAWQEG010002549.1:0-60848 GCA_033782935.1 Petrolisthes cinctipes | reverse complement strand
AAGTGATGACAAGGGAAGTGGATGATGAAAGGGAAGTATTGAGATGAGGTGTACTGGTTTGATGATGTTGATGACGATGATGGGTAAAGTGTAGTTTAAAAGAATCATATTCGATCATTTTTTATGTGAAACCGAATGTATTAATTGCTTCTGGATTTAATTCTGTGTTTTTGGATTTATTAGAGTTGTGTAAATATGCTACAGTAACATGTAAGGGGTTAATTCACTTTTGTTACATTGGAGTGCCATGATTCCTCCAAAGTATGCCAGGAAACAGGACCAAATGAACAAAAATAATGGTGTTCTGTTGCTTGGACTAGTTTGGAGGAATCGGTTGCTCTAGATTTACCAACACTGCATTTCCACCTTAAGGCTGTGTGTGTGTGTGTGTGTGTGTGTGTGTGTGTGTGTGGTGCAGATTCCAGTCACGGTGAAGTAATATAACAAAACAACATACAACTTTATGATCGATTCAGCTTCTCAACTCATTGGATTAAAAAAATAGAAAATAATAAGGAATATGTTTTTGCAATGCATTTCGCTGAACCCAATGAAGTTAATCGGAAGGCAATGGCATGTAGGAATATTATTATGTTTATGAAAAGCCAAAAATTAATGATCTTTCATCTCATTTGGAGGAAAGTGTGATCTGATTTTTTTATAATCCCCTGTGGCATTTCCTACATCAACACACACACACACACACACACACACACACACACACACACACACACACACACACACACACAGAAAAGCACCATTAATATCATCATCATCAATATCATTATCTTTGACCTCAGTGAGTAGGCCTTAGCAAACTTCATGTCCTTAATATTAGGCCTAGTTGATGCAAATTCACAAAGCTCATATCAAAAGTAGAAGCATAAAGCATTATTATATTCCACCTTCCCTCGTCACCCTTACTAAGTTCTTCCCAGCCAAGCACCCGATCACCGACTATCCCCTGAGAACTGAGGTGTGAGGGGCTCTTTCAGGGAGTATGCAGGGGACGGTGTTAGGGGTAGGGGGGGGGGGGAATGTCGAGGGATGGGAGTTCGGGGTAGAGGGGGGATTGACGAGGGGAAGGGGTGAGGGGGGGATTGACGAGAGGAGGGGGTGAGGGGGGATTGACGAGGGAAGGGGTCAAGGGATAATGACAAGGGGAGGGGGTTAGTTAGGGGTAGAGAGAGAACCTTGACCTCCACTTGTAACCTTATAAATGCCAGTGTCACCGCAACATTACACAACTACTTTATTTCCGATTCTAAACGATTCTATAAATAATCGATGTCACTCTTGTTACGGGGATATTCTCCTGTTGGTATATTGGAAGGTCTCTGAATATAAGTTGAAAGATGGAGGAATTATTAGATTTGACCAAGGACGGGAGATAATTAGTTTATATGAGTGAGTGAAGGATGACACATCAGGAGAGAAGAGGTGGAGTGTGTGTGTGTGTGTGTGTGTGTTGTGTGTGTGTGTTAGTGTGTGAAGACATATAACAGACACTGACCACTTAGGCTACACAGTCTCCCCCCCAACACACACACACACACACACACACACACCACATAGGGAACAAGGGCAAGTGTTGAGGGTGAGTCAAGGCGGCTTGTGGCGGCTCACTTGAGGAAGGGGTGATAGATATGGTGTGTGTGTGTGTGTGCGTGCGTGTGCGTGCGTGTGCGTGTGTGTGTGTGTGTCCTTATTTCCTTCGTACTCTTGGTGAATAATTGTCAACTAACTTTCCCCCTATTCTACTACCATTTTTTCTCTCATTCTGACACCTCATTATTCTCTCTGTGTGTCCTCCTTCTCCCTACCAAACCCAAAAAGCAAACCCTAAACAAATAGCAGGGCGGGAAATTTTACCCTGGCGCTCGGCTTTTCCAGAAAATTACCCATAAAGTTTTAATTGCACCGGGCGTCTATTTTTGTGTTCCCTTGGCCCGCAAATGACATGGATAACTGAGGCCTGGAATTTTTTGTCTCTCTGGCATGTAACTCTTCTGAAGGGAGCATCACACTCCTGGGATAATATATACTATAGGTTTCCCCATCATCCATCTATCTCTGGTTACATTTATATTTACATACACTCGCAATCCAAAATAATATGTATCCAGGCTTGCTTCGAATAGCCTGATCGAGTATTAATTTTTTTTAGCGAGCACAAGCAAGTATGAAACAGGATAAGCGTTGTAATTGTTTCACTAGTATATACGTCAACTGATTCGAAACTTCAACAAGACCTGGATACATATTTTGGATTGCGAGTGTACTACATGAGGTTTCTTCCGTTCAACATCATACCGTATTCATATAGGGTTGGGGTACGCCCGTCAATCTGTTCTCGGGTTAAAAGTTTAGCCATCCTATGCTATAAAAAAAACCAAATCCCTCTTCTTATAACTGACGCAATACTCTGTTTCCTGCATAGTTTGGAGCACAGACCACATATACACAAAATACGGTACTTCTCTAAGACAGACAGAAAATAAAATAAAATGCAAAAACAGTGGCAAAATTCAGGTACAACATCGAGAATTTCTTTGAACTATATATTTGCGAGTGTGATAGTAATTGATTTTTATTAGTTTAAAAAACATACAATAGCACTCAAACATTTTATTGCAACACCGGAGAATTTAATCAAACGAGATCTGTATGATGTTCAGGCTTCGTTAGCAAGATTTTACGCCACACACACACACACACACACACACACACACACACACACTCTACTTTTGAATTGACATGATATTTTTCCAGCATGTTTTGTTAGTGTAATGTGAGTATATATGGTGCTGGAACTGAGGGAATGAAAAATATAGCGTACTCGTCCCGAATGAATAAAATTTTACTCACTCTAACCAAAACGACCTAACCAAAACTATGTGACCAAAACGTCCTGTTCACAACCTGAGCTGACTGGATAACTAGCTAGAAATCTAATTTTTTTTTTTTTTTTTTTTTTTCAAATTGTGTGGACAATGTTTATATTAGATAGATGCCACTTCTTAATACATTAATGGGGACTATCGATGTATCCATATCGATCGACCGTATATATAGGAATCTCGCTAAATTGGTATCATTGCATGTCAACAACCTCCTGCATGAGAGGTGCATGGATGTTTTAACAAGCCTCTCTCACTCTCTCTCTGTATATGTCGATACGAACGAAAAATATCAATTCAAAATAAGCTATCGATTAGCACACACTCTGGGAAGTTCAAAAGGACCCTACACATCGAAATGGTAAAAAGTTAATCATCAAAGTTTGGTTGCATTTTCCATTTTTACTTTTTTTTTTTCCGTTTGTTACGAGGGGCGTTCACATGACATGCTTTCGTTAAGGTAATTTTGCTCTCTTCATGTATTCAGAGTCCATCCCGCCCCCTCCCCCCCCCAAGTTCTATCTCTTTAATTTACATCTCCAACCTTACTTTATCACTTTTCTGTTGATAATTTAGTGCTCGTCATAGAAGGTAGGCTGATACACTATGTATTATTTATTCTTGCAAAAATGGATGAATTAACTTTTACTGCAAAATGACCTTAGATATAAAATGTTTCGCGTACTTTACATTTCAGTGTTGTAGGTTACTGTTGAGGGGATAGTATACTTTGGAATACTCTAGAGCGCCTTGATTCCTCCCAAATATGCCAGGAAACAGGACTAGATGAAACAAAAAATAATGGTGTCCTGTTGCTTGGAGTAGTCATTCACTACCAGGCTTACAGAACTCACAGGTAGGCATACAGAGGTACCGATAACACACAGATTAGGGAATGCGTTGGTTGGTTGGTTGGTTGGTTGGTTGGTTGGTTAATTGGTTGGTTGGTTGGTTGGTTGGTTGGTTGATTAATTGGTTGGTTGATTAATTGGTTGGTTGATTGGTTGGTTGGTTGGTTGATTGGTTGGTTGATTGGAGGGTTGGTTGGTTGATTGATTGATTGGTTAGTTGGTTGGTTGGTTAATTGATTGGTTGGTTGGTTAATTGGTTAGTTGGTTGGTTGGTTGGAGGGTTGGTTGGTTGGTTGGTTGGTTGGTTGGTTGATTAATTGGTTGATTAATTGGTTGGTTGGTTGGTTCATTGGTTGGTTGATAGGTTGTAAAGTTTCCCTCCCTTCCTCCCTCCCTCCCTACCTCACTCTGGTCTCTCCTTCCCCGCAGCTGACATCAGTGTTGCCGCCTCCAGCCCCGCCTTGCCACAATCCTTCACCTCGTAATCAGTACCGTGAGGCGCCGACGTCTGATGAACTGTTTCCGTCATTACACGAGCCCGGCCCACACCACACCATTCCCAAGTCTAGTCAAGTGTAGTAAAAGGGACAGTTGACTTCACATTGGGAATACTAACAGTGCTGGTAAATCTGGAGCAAAATTATTCCTCCAATCTCTTTCAAGCAACAGTCCATCATATGTTTTTGTTAGTCTGGTCCTGTTTCCTGGTATACTTTAAAGGAATCAAGGTACTCGAATGGATATACACTATATTTTCCACTTAAAAGAAGGTGATATCAGAGGGTTGCCGATTCTTTCAAACTATGCCACAAAACAAACGCCTTCAATGTAACTAATAAGGGATCTGTTTTGAGGTATAGCTTGGAGGAATCAATTGCCCTCATGATTACTTTCAAGAGCGTATTACCCTCGTGTAGGTGTCAGGGGGGTACGAAAATGGTATTAATTTTTTACCACTTGTATCGCGGTTTTCAGAGCTGATCTCAGTTTTTTTTTACAAGCACACACATTGATGATAGAGAACAACAGAATAATAGAGAACAACAGAATAATAGAGAACAGAATAATAAAGAACAACAGAATAATAAAGAACAACAGAATAACAGAGAACAACAGACATAATAGAGAACAGAATAATAGAGAACAACAGAATAATAATAGAGAATAACAGAATAACAGAGAACAACAGAATAATAGAGAACAGAATAACAGAGAACAACAGAACGAGTATGACTGTGGTAGAATATACGAGACTAACTTGGGAGATAATTGTGTGCTTCAACCCACTACATACACACATACATACATACATGCATACATACATACAACAGCTTCTTTATGGGGGAAGTTAGTACAGTGTTGGTAAATCTGGAGCAACAGGTGTGATCCCTCCAAACAAACTATTCCAAGCAACAGACAGACAGACAGAACACCATTATTATTATATTATTATTATTATTTTTTTTTTTTTTTTTTTTTTTTTTTTTTTTTTTTTTTTTTTTTTTTTTTTTTTTGTCCATCTGGCTCTGTTTCCTGCATGGCATATTATGTAGTTTGGAGGAATCAAGGCGCTCCACTGTAACAAAAGTGAATTACCCCTTTAATTAAGGTTGTATTGTAAGATATCATATATATATATACCTGGCCCACAATTGTCTCTCGTTATCGTCACTGGCTGAGTTTTAGCGACGATACTGTTTAACACAAGTTATTATTATCGGTTGTGGTTAAGGGGGTGCGGGAGTAGGGGACAGCTTGGGGGGGAACTGGGGGGTGCGGCGGGAATAGGGGGACAGGCTTGGGGGGGGGGGGAGAAAGCCTGTCCCCTATTCCCATACCCCCTAACCCCCCCCCCCAAGCCTGTCCCCCTACTCCCGCACCCCCCAAACCCCCCCCCAAGCCTGTCCCCCCTACTCCCGCACCCCCCAAACCCCCCTCCCCCCCAAGCCTGTCCCCTATTCCCGCACCCCCCAAGCCTGTCCCCCTATTCCCGCACCCCCTTAAATGAAGTTTAATACATAGCCCTCCACACTCTGCTACAAAACACCTAAATCCCCTTATAATCTTAACGAGGATATTCTGTTTCCTGGCATGTATAGAATGGAGGAATCTGTAGCACTCCAGTAGTTTCCCCATCACGCCAGATTACCAAGCCTATAAGTTATGTCCAGGCAATGACAGAGATCTCTATATTTTGGTTTAAGGGGAGAGATAATTGTAGGGCTATTGATTCCTCCAAGCTGTGCTAATAAACAGATGACGTCAGTGTTACATTAATGGGGGATCTGTTTTTGGGCATAGTTTGGAGGAATCAGTAACCCTTCAATTTTTTTAAGAGTACGTATATTCCCTTAGGCTACTTACAGCGTTTGATCACGTTTTATGGGCAACATTTTCACCCATTCAGGAAATTGAGAGTCGAATTTATCCAGGTTGATTATGTGATGTAATCAATTGGTTTTTTCGTAATCTTCCACATTAATCGCTGCCAAGGTATTATTTCTACACGTCTTATTGATTAAAACACAAGGTGGCGTCATGATTCTAAATAGTCAGATTATGTTCCTACACACACACACACATACATACACACACGTTCTAACTCTCTCTCTCTCTCTCTCTCTCTCTCTCTCTCTCTCCTCTCTCTCATTCTCTCTCTCTCTCTCTCTCTTCTCTCTCCTCCTCTCTCTCTTCTCTCTCTCTCTCTCTCATACCACATATTATACATACACATTCTCTCTCTCTCTCTCTCCTCTCTCTCTCTCTCTCTCTCTCTCTCTCTCTCTCTCATACACACATATTATACATACACATTCTCTCTCTCTCTCTCTCACCACACACACACACACACATTATACATACACTCTCTCTCTCTCTCTCTCTCTCTCTCTCTCTCTCTCTCTCTCTCTCACAGCCAGGAAGGACCCAGAGTAATAACGCAGGAAGGCAGTCAGGTCGCCTCGTGGATCAAAGACAGGACACAGGTCATCAAAGTGGCTAATAGATGAGCCCTTTTAAGCCGATGGACGCTGATAAAGGAACAACACAAGTGATTACACGACACAGGATGCGAGGAGAGAAATGATGTACTGTATGTAATGTAGTATGATAGGGGATAGTGGAGGTTGATAGTGGTGGTGTTATAATGTTGAGAGAGAGAGAGAGAGAGAGAGAGAGAGAGAGAGAGAGAGAGAGAAGAGAGAGAGAGAGAGAGAGATTAATTATGTTGTAGGATAGGAGATAGTGGAGATGATAGTGATGGTGTTATAATGTTGAGAGAGAGAGAGAGAAGAGAGAGAGAGAGAGAGAGAGAGAGAGAGAGAGAGAGAGAATAATTATGTTGTATATAGGACAGGAGATAGTGGAGATGATAGTGGTGGTGTTATAATGTAGAGAGAGAGAGAGAGAGAGGAGAGAGAGAGAGAGAGAGAGAGAGAGAGAGAGAGAGAGAGAGAGAGAGAGAGAGAGAATAATTATGTTGTAGGACAAGAGAGAGTAAAGGTGATAGTGGTGCTACAGAAGCTAACTCAGATGAAAGCAGAATCTATTATAATTATCAAGTAAATTTCAATACAGTGTGATTTATGCAGTCATGCCTATTTCCTCCATTCTCTCCTCACCTTCGTATTTGAGCAAGACAAACTCCCGAGCAAAATGCATGAGACTTTGGGTGAATTTGTAAATCTTATATTGCTCGTCTCACTCCCACGCCGCAAACCAACCAACCAACCACCCCATGCAGCCCGACC
This sequence comes from Petrolisthes cinctipes, assembly GCA_033782935.1. Lineage (NCBI taxonomy): Eukaryota > Metazoa > Arthropoda > Malacostraca > Decapoda > Porcellanidae > Petrolisthes > Petrolisthes cinctipes. Next base: position 53,348 of record JAWQEG010002549.1, on the reverse strand, counting down.
CCGACCCTAAACCAAAGTGCGTTTTCCGCCTGGTGCCTGGGAGCATTTTATAAGTTTCCTAAAGTTGTGAGCGACAGGACTTTACGGAGAGAGATTCCGCGGTAAGTCTCGCTCTCAGGAGTTGGCCAAGAGATTTTCTCAGCGATACTTAGATCCCAACCACCTCCACCACCACCACCACCACCACCACCTTCTCCACCGCAACGCATCCTCTCCCTCCCTCCTTTCCTCACCCATGTGATTGAAATGGGCTTACAAGTGTGTTTACCTATACACCTTTTTGGTCCTGTCTCTGGCTAATCTAAGAGATCACCTTTCTCTGTATAGATTCTTGGATAGTCTACAATTATCGGAAATTATGCGTATGTTCTATAGGAGATGTAGAGGGGTTAAGTCAGGCCAAATCGTTGTACCGTACACTCGTGATACGTAATCCCTGACCAGAGACGAATGGCAGGCACCACACATACCTGCATTCGAACTCAGCCCTCTATAGGTGTACTGGGTGGGGAAATGAATATTACCAGGCGATTGGAAGCTTTCTGCTCCTCACACTCTGGTCAGAAATTATGTATCACTAGTGTACAGTTGCCGACGTATGGATCGACGAAAAGTAGCTTAGAAGTGTGGGGTAGTATGCCTTTCGCACTTGGCAACACTGTCGTTCATATTATGAATCTGTATCACGGGGTTTATTCGTCAGGCGGATCGAAACGAATAATACCTTTGGAGATTTGTCGAGATAAAAATAATAGCCCTGACACTTTATCTGCAATATCATAAACTACATTTGTTTCACGGGTTCGAGAACTATTCAAATCCTATTAAATCCCATTTGATCGCAAGTTTTCCATCTAAACTCCTTTTCCTCGCTCAATGACCCGCTTCTCAAATATATTTTCTCATCGTAGTGCTACATAATCATGCTTTGGTGCTAGTTTCACCTTGTATTAGTTAAATAATAATGTGCAACACAATTTCACCTCTGAATGGCATTTTTCACAATGCAAACAGAAATATGATAAAAAATATATCAGGTGTATTTATAGCCTTACGTTTCTCTCTCTGCAGTATATCACATCATGACATTCACGTGTAATTATTTAATGACATGCCAAGATGCAAACCTGATATGGCAACACAACACCAATATATCTTTGAGCACTCTTATGCCAACAAAATCTCCAAACTTGTTTCGATCTACCAGATGAGTAAACACCTTGATAAAGATCTATAGATGGGCTACAGTGTTACCAAGTGTGGAAGGCATCTACACCATGTTTCTGAGCTGTTTGTCCTCGATCCATTCGTCAGCAACTGTACAGTCGGCGGCAAAAGTCCTGTCGCCTCACTTGCTTCACCGAGGCACTCGAAGTTCATAGACTCGAGATTTAAAGGTGTAGAAAACGTGCGTATTTCTCGAGTCCATGAACACAGCATGTCTCGTGAAGCAGGTGAGGCGACAGGACTTCTGCCGCCGACTGTACATCCACGAACAGTCAGTCAGTCAGTCAGTCATTGAGTGATTCTCGGATGAATTATTCCCTGCTACATTTTTCATATTGCCGCTTCACTAGATGGAGTTATAAATGAAATGTAAAATGGAAAACTAAATTCATTGTTTGCATAATGGCTCCGATTACCTGGAAAACGTTCATTTACAGACCAAAAGAATCAACTGCCACTAGATTACAAAAGTTAATTTGATGCCGTGTTGCACTGAACAAAATTATGAAAGCTTGGTTATCAGCAAATGGTTTTAGTTTATATTAAAATATAAAGGTAGACATCAAAAGATACCGTATATATTATTAATGTATGAGAGTTAGTCAAGGCATTTTGATTATTGAACTCTAAGGATATAATTTAATGAGGTCACATAGGAGGGCTTAAGGGGTTATACACTTTTGGTACATTGGAGTACCATGATTCCATCAAGGTATCCCAGAAAACAGGATAGGATTGACAAAAACAATGGTGGTCTGTTGCCTGGAATAGTTTGGAGGAATCAGTAACTTCAGATTTACCAACACTGTAACATACCCTCTTAAATTCTAATTCGTTCAAACTTTAATAGGCTACAAAACAGATCTCTTACCTGTATATCGTAGTGAGGTAGCCTGTTTCCGTCATGTAGTTAAAAGTAGTGTTTGGTACACTCGTAATACGTAATCCCTGACCAGAGATGAACGGCAGGTGTAGCAGTAGCAAGTGGAACCCCACTGGAACCCATCAACTGCGCATGCGTGGGAGCCCAACATGTCATACCGCGCCACAGTACACAAAACTCACGACCTTTGTTATGATAAGACGTCTCCCCCTTTGTATTTTCTTATGGGAAATATCCTCCGGCAGTAATGTATTTTCCAATTTCGCATTTCGTTTACTATGTCAATATTTATGTATAAAATAGCAAACTCGAAATGATTTGCAAGCGATTGATACCGAAAACAGCGCATGAAATATCCCGAGTAAGGAATAAATGTCATAAATAAGTAGTCGCTGTACGAGGAGGGCATGATGACCGCTGCTCCGTACCACACCTTGATCGCGAGAATCTGTAGTGACAATCTAACTCATTATTTTGCCTCGCCTAATACACGTTTCACTACATTAAGCATTCAATTATCATTCGTACTTGTAACATACCAAGCTCCTACTTAATATATGTCTCCCTCCATCACATCATCGCTGTATATGTCTATATATATGTTACCGGTATTCTAGACAAGCTTACATATCTTAACCCTCTCATATTCTAATAGAAGATATCAATACAAACTTTGTTGTATAATTAATTATACAGTGCATATATCTAATTATGGTATAATTTACAAAATTACTTGGCTATAAAAAATACTTTTCACACATTCTTTTACATCTCCCATTTTACCCATTTTCTTCCTTCTTCCCTTTGTCAATTATTTTGTTTAGATGTTTCATTCTGAAGTACACAGATATTTTACAGAATACTACATCTTTGGGTAAATCAATTCCCGTACGTTCTATTGCTGAAGCAAGAGAGCTAAAACAGTGTTTGCCTTCACCAAGGCTTTCACCATGAACTGCTTTAAACATTTTTCTAATTTTAACCGAGAAAAAAATGTATCTGAAGGGAGAAAGTGCATAGCTTACCTCTATTAATCATTTCAGTCCATGGTTTGCTTAGCAAACAGTGTCACAATTGCTGGCCTTATTTCCTAAATATGGATATGTTCCTACAATTTTTTTTTTTAGAATATAGCCACCTCTTCTTCCTCTTCTATTACTGTTTACAACAAAAAGCAAGCATGACTTCTGTTTTTAATACGAAACTGCTCTACAAAAGTGCCATTTTCTCCAAGGTTGCATATGGCTTAAATCCACCTATCATAATAGGTATCATAAACTAAAACATGCTCAATAACGCCCAGTTGGTTATAAACCAAAAATAACCAAATAAACCTATAACCTTGACCCATAAGATGTTCTATAAACTAATTCATCTGGCGAATCTGGCAACTTTTTTCAAGTTTCGGGATAGTGGAAAGTGAACCTCACCCTGTCTGTTTCGTTACCAACTCGATACACCAAATTTTGGATCGTAACTCCAAAGTTTGTATTAATATAATACATTAGTATAATAACCTGTTGCTAAGATACTCACTTCTGCCGGACGTATGATGAAACATACATACAAGAATGCTGCCGTGTGTGTGTGTGTGCACCAACTTTGCCTGGGATACATTTTTCCCTTGATTTCATCGCCGGTGGAAACTCTTTTCAAGTGTGTTATAATAATCATAATAATGTCTTTTTGTGTTGGATTAGGTGTTTTTTTTTTTTTTTTTTTTTTTTTTTTTTTTTTACTGTCCTTTCGCCATCCTGCCTGTCCCTTGTCATGCACTATCAACATGCTGTCTATCACTGGTCTTTTTGGTCTCTAGTTTTTTCTGTTTCTTCCACACTGGTGAAAATAATTGGTGCTGTACTTGGCCTTCTCATCACTCCACATCCCTCTCTGCCTCTGTTTGATCCTAACTAAAGCACGTTTAAGCCTGGAACTATATAAAATGTGTGTGTGTGTGTGTGTGTGTGTAGATCTATCCACCCCAGAGGCTCTCAGGGCCCTGCAGGTGACCACTATGTTGCACTTACATTATTAACTCTTGCAGGAATCCTGATGGTTTCTCGTAAAGGAAAAGTACCAGAATGTTAACCCCTAAGTCTGATAGTGTAGGGCTACTTTTTATTATGCACATTACTTCTTTTCATCATAAGTTTAGACAAGAATGGACTTAAAACACAGCACAATGTATACAGTTTATTTACAATCACGCAATTTCCCATAAACAGTAAGTAATACATCCAACAGTGAAAAACTTCAACAACAACAACAACAACAGTGAAAAACGGAACTTATTATATATAGAAAATATGAAAGATTGAACAATTACTGAAACTGCAGCTACAAATTAATATTCTGCATTGAAGCCTTTGACATCCAAATCACAACCACCGGGTGGTGCCTGATTTGATGCTTTTAAAAGTCATTTTAAAAGCCAATCATCAGTTTAGTAGACAGAATAGTACAGCTATAAAACTTGATACTTTGGGCCATGTGTTCGTTTGGCCACAGGTTAACAATGTGTTAATCTTCCTCCTCCGGGTGTTAACCTTCCTCTTTGGTGACTGTCCAAAGAGGAAGCCATATTAATATACTGACCTTGCTAAGGAAGGACACCAAACAATATAACAAGAATATCTGTAGTTTGTATAATGTTAATTTTTCTTATATATATTTTTAACTTAAATCTATATATAGTAAATATTTTAAGTCCGATAGGGAGAGTAATATTCGAAGTAATTTTTAAGGTCGAGCATTAGTCTATCTTAAGTAAAGATATTTGCTGTGGAATTGTCACCTTCTGCAGTGTCAATCCTTCGGGATTAACTATAATAAGTATATGGCCCTAACTACAAACGATATATTAATAAATACAGTGTAAAAATAAAATAATTTCACTTTTGAAAACCGTGTTCATATTTCAAATACACATGCTCCTAAAAAAACACTCAGACATAATAATAAGTAATTGATTGAGGTAGTAGAGACAGAATAACAACCATATATCGAGCTTACATTATCTTATATGCTGTTTGTGTTCTCGGTATAAAAAAAAAAAAATTGATATAAATATTCTATACATTCAAAACTCTTTTCCTAAAATGTCCATCTTCACACCATATATATTGCTTGCTTAGTGTTCCAGTGGTCATAATTCTATTAAAAGTTCGTCTAACTGTCTGGCCACCATGCCTCTTTCTATCCAAACCCCTCACAATTTCATTTTTTCGCCATGACAGTTTCATTGTTTGTTTTCGCCGGGAAGTTACACATCCACGCTGTCTGTAGGAGGGCCCGTCTCTAACACGATAAAGTCACATACAAGGTGGACATTTCTGACTTCCGCCACTTTGGCACTGGTGAGTTCTTCCGGTGTTAACGTTGGTACAGAGTCCAAGTCGAGGGCATCAAACAAAGGCTCATCTTGGAAACCCTCGTCTCCTGAGCTTTCTGGAGTCTCGAGATGACCGTCTGTTACGTGAATGTTCATCGCTGGGTTTATGGGGAAAGTGTCTGGACTGGGAGCATTAATAGTAAGTGGAGCACCATATTTCCTCTCTTCCTCTGGTGTGGGGTACATGCATTTCTTCTTTGATTGATCCTCCACATCTTCGTCGCTTGAAGAATTTTCCTCTATCTCCTCCTCTCTCTCACATAACTTTGAATGATTCGCTTCTATTTGCTGCTGCAACAGAGATTTGTACGCCAACATTTGTAATGCTATACGAATATCCCGTCTCTCATCAAGGATTGCTTGAGCTTTCATGGCAGTTAGGCTGGGCTCAGGAGGCATTAATATAGCCTGTACTGGAGAGGGCGATACACCACGGCCGTAGGTGTTCATAACATTAGGCCACATCGGAGGTTTGGGATCTTCAGGAATGTTCTCAGTTTGCACTGCTCGTGTTACCTTCTTAGAAAGACTGGGTGAAAGATGACCAATAACTGAAGTGAAAGCCTTTCTTGGAACCTTAACGAAACGGCAAGTTTGTTTGGTGGCCTGAGACGGAATAATTGAGTCACCAGAGTCACAAGAATCCGATCTAGAAGAAGAGAGTGAGGAAGAACTTGCATCACTGAATTCCTGAAAATCTTCATCCAAATAAGCACAGGGTCGAAAGTCAGTAAAGCCTCCCGTCATCGTCATTCTACTCTTGGAGATGATTGGTTCCTGGGATCCGATGAAGGTTTTGTACTTTTGTCTTCTCGGACTACTAACTCTTTTGATGGTAGCAGCAAATTCCCTGACCGGGGAAGGACAGGGGCTCGAACACGGAGACCTTAGAGAATTAAACATCTTCTTTTGCTTTAGTTCGCTAGAATCGATGGCTTGATTTTTTTTTTCACAGATTGCTAAATCCACTTATCTAATACCTTCAGGTGAATCCACTTTTTTTCAAATTATATCCAGTAATGTTTCAAAAATTTGGTAACTTTCATGGGTGTGTACCAGGTTGGTGTTTTGAAGATCTTGAAGACTATGAAGTGTAGCAACAAGGTACAGCAACAGCGAGTGGATCTGGTGGGTGGTAAAGTGACTATGATCATGTAGTACCAGGGAGCGAGGAGAAGTGAAGGGCTTCAGTGTCAGACTCCTTACTTATAATATAGTGGCAGCAAAACAGAGTTGCCATCTCCACCACTTCAAAACCTGCCAAACAGCCAGTCAGAAAATAACAACAAACCTAGCCCAATATTTGGCAACATTGCTTTGTTATTTGCTATCTGTAGGCCTATGAATTAAAGAAGAGAAAATATGATCACCCTAGACCAAGAAGACCCTGTAGAACGAGGGAGAAGTTGAATGAGAGGTGGAACAATACACGAAGGAAACTGAAGGAAAGGAGGGACAGTTGAAGAATTGTAAGAGAGTGGCTCAGGTCTACAGGGGTGCCAAAACTTGTACATGGTTTTCGTAGTTACAGTATATCCTAATATAGTTCTTTCTTTTGGTATGGTTATGGTTTTTTCCCAAACCAGCAACATTTGAACATTTTTCGTCATCTTACCTACAAAATTTCAACAATGCACGAACCAATGAGATCGAGCAACAGTGCTGCAAAGATGATGGGAAGTTCCCTCTACCATATTTATCAATTACTCGTTGTTAGTCTAAGGCCACATTTTAAGCCACAAAATGTGAACATAAACTATCTAATATAGCTAACAACATAATTATATCAATAGAGTTCCTGTACAGCAAGATCCCACACAGTTGAAAATCACTAGATTGGTTTGAACACACCAAACAGGTACAGCATTATGGAAAAATAAAAAAGGAAACCGGTGAAGGTCCAAGGTGAGAGTTAGACAAGATTTTTCTCTTGGTTAGTCTTTAATCACTAGCAGGTTAGTCATTTATTCCCCAAACTACATCCCCATGTCAAACTTGCCATTCCTGATTTTAGTAATATCCTCTAAATATGAGTTAGAAAACACAGGAGTGTGTAATGAGTTGAGGGAAAGAAGAATGTGATAGGACAGAAAAATCTCGTACCACAAGGAAGGAAAGAGAAAGGAGGGATAGCATTTCTGAGTATCTTTCAATGCAATGAATAAAGATGGCACAATTAACAAAACAATCTTATCACCATCTGTCAATACCAACCTTTGTTGGTTCACTTTTAAACACATTTGGAAACTTGCAAGACATTGAATTTCATCATCATCAATAACCCATTTCCCTTTGTTCAAGTGTTGGAAAATGAAGCCTAAGACAAAAAAAAATAGACAGAATACCCAGTGGAATAGGTCACTCTTCCCCTTTCTAGCCCATGAAATTCTCAGCTCCACCCCACAAGTTCTTGCAACTATAACTAACAGAATTTTAATATACCATTAATGAGAAAACTAAGAAAAGATATGTTGTGTACAACAATTTTTAATAACATCAAAACAATGCTTACAAAGTGAACCTAACAGAAAGTGAAGGACACACTCATAACTAAAGCCATACAACTAACAATGCTGACTCTATGGTACTGTATATGATTACTTCTGCACACAGGTGGCTTCTTTACACAAAGTTATGTTTATGATACTTCACCAAGGAAGGAAAAACCTATAAACAGTAGTATTAAAATGGCTATTGCCGAATAAGCATTGTTAATGAGTGCATTATTGTACTTTTCTCTTGTAAGTTTATCCGAGAAACAATTATGTAAGTGATGGGAGTGGGCTTAACCGAGCTAGGATGAATGTAAGAACAGGAAAACTAGAAACATTTCTACCATGGCCACTCCTTTGGAGGGAAGGAAGTCCCTGAGTAACTGAGGAGTGAGTATTGATTATAAATACTCAGACTTATATAAACAATTGTACCACATTGCCCATTGCATCTTGTTGACTTAATGGCCACCATAAGATGGAGGTGGTCCACTAACCTGATGCTTCCCAGAAACAAGGAGTGAAATCATTCCTTTGTTGGGGAAGGGTGACCATACAGAAAAAAATTATGGTTAACACAAGCAGAACAGTTATTACTATTCTCATCCCCTCAAAGTAATGTCTTGTGAGAGTATACATCAAAACTATAGAGTATGAAAAGTAATGAAAGAGGAAATTACATATACAGGACAACTATAATTTTCTTACAATACTCCCTCATATGACCATTTTTATTATCTGTCCACCTGGTAACTGATGTATGACTTATCCTTAAACACAATATCATTGACAGCCATCAACTGGAACTTACTGTGTATCCTCAACACTATCATTTGTTTATGTATTAAGACAACAAGACAACAATAACCCTATTTACAATCGCGATGGAAGCCTTCAATGAAAAAGATACAAAAAATGTTAATGAGACAATAACAGGGAATTTTGGAATAAGTACAAGGTGTGTCCTGAAGAGAAACAATTCCTAACATCACTAATTGTGGTTAAACTGTCACTTTTCACTAGATCATTTATCAAAATTTAAGTCCATCAAAAAACATCATTTCCACACTACCAAAACATAAAACAATATACTGTACAATTTTCATCTGAAGAACTGCAAAATATCTTCAGCAATTTCCAGACAAATCATTGTCCTTTTAGAAAACTATTTGTTTTAGGATTCAAACCAAATGTGCAGATGGTGCCTTATATTTATATGTATTTGCTGTTACAAATATATGTATGTGTTTATGGTTTATAAGGAAATTACCCTTATATTCTAAATATCACTTTTAACAGTACCTATGAAATTACCATTACTACTGAAGAATATCAGGAAATGTTTACGTACAATGTATCACCAGGAAAAATTATCAGTTACAACTGAAAACTCTCTCAAACAACAATAGATCTCATTATTAAATTCAATCCCATATTAAATAACAGTAGAAGAGATGTGACAGAGAAAACAGAGCAAACAATAGCCACCAATAAAGATCACATACATTCATAAGTTAAACATGTAGAGTTGTGGAACAGTCATTGACCAGGGTGTAAGGGGAAGTTTGGTCAAGGACTATGTACCACAACTGTACAAGATGGACTAAAGGAAATGTTAAAGCATAAACATAATAAATAGAAGACTTGGCATTTGGATAAATCAATTGCTTGCTATGAAAGATGCAAATAGAGAAGTCATGAATAATACAGAAAAGGTAGTCAAAGCAGTAACAATATTTTACATAGAACAATATAGCAGTGATGATGATATGATGTTCTAATAAATCTTCAAGTATAGAGCATTACAGAAAATTAAATGAAAAACCTTTGAGCAGTGGTAAAGGAAAAGATAGCATAACAATTAGCTAGACTAACAAGGAAGAGCAGTACAGTATTAGTTACGATAACTAACTCGGCAATATTAATTGATAAAGGATGAAACATGTGAATATAAAAAATATATAAAAATTCTTCAAACAGGCACATTATTTCCTATGTTTCTTATTTTTCTTATCTACATGACCACCTTTTTTCTTTTTGAACTTGGACTTGGGTTTTGCTCCAGTGGTCACAGCCTTGTGACCAACAGAGGTAGATGTAGTTGCCTCTTCACCATTTATATCCATCTGTATATGATCCTTGTCATCTTCCTCAATTTCGTCATCATCATCATCATCATCATCCACAGGTAACCCAACCCGACGGCAGAATCTGGTACGCACTGAAGAATAAATTACACAATAATGAATTACAGTAAATTGGCCATTCTTACATATCTCTAAATGTCTGAACAATGCATCATTACTTTTCTGGTTAGTGTTGTTTTGCCTCCACACCTGTTTTTCTTTTTTAAGGGGTGATTCTCTTGTTGGTAAATTGGAAGGTTTGTGATTCCTCCAAACTATGCCATGAAACAGATCCCCTATTAGGACCATTGATGGCATCTGTTTTCTGGCATAGTTTGGAGGAATTAGAGACCTTCCAATTCACCAACAAGAGAACAAAATGCCTTTTATGTTTTGAGGTCACAATACTGTAGTTATAGTAATCACAATAAGAGTACATTTTCTTCTCAGCCATAACTGACAACTGTAAATGTGTATTGTATTTTGGTAGATTAAAAATTAACATATATATTTCTAACTTACCCTCTTTTGATTGACGAATATCCCAGACTTTCAAGTTGTTTTCTTTGTTGTCTCCACCCGCACAAAACACAAATGGAGCATCAGGACAAGATGCAAGGCATTGAATCATGCCCAAATTGGGGAGACTTTCATAAATGAAGCTCGGCTTTCCATCAATATCCCAAGTTTTGATACTTTTATCATCTGATACAGTCACAAGGCAGCCTGGACACACTGGACTCATCTGGATGGCTGTAACAAAACATCTATGTAATTAAACAAGGAAAATTACTGTTATGTACAGTATACCTATCCAAAATTTGTTTTTATTAATTTAAAGATTTACATACCTATCCCTCCCCAGGATGGGTAGGTAAGCCTCACCTTCACCTCCAAGTGGTAACCTTCCTGTTTTGTGCTTTGTTGTATAAGGGCAAAAGGTGAAACAAAAAAATGGGAAGTCAGTGTGAGGATACACATTTCCTTCCCACACAAATAGGTTTTTATATAAAGAAAAAAAAAAGGAAAACAGAGGAAGTAATTTTCTTAGTCAATTTTTTTGTAATATGATCTATATATCGTGCAATTTTTTCTGTTTTGTTTTGTTTGACACTGATAATGACTTGTGTCCCTCTGGGTATGAGCATTGTATTGGCTTTGCCAGCCACCGGTGACCCCACGATGGGGAGGAGGACATTTATGGCTGTAGGCAGGAAGGAATCTCCAGACTGACCAATGGGACAGAGTGTAGGAGGTATAGGGGAGAACTTTAAAATTTTCATAGTTTTGAGACAAGGGTGTGTCATATCACCATTGCTCTTCAATACAAGGTGTATCACGATGTATGACGATAAGTTCAGCATTCATTGTGGCCGAAATATTAATGTTTGTATATGAAAAAACCAGCTGCTCTAAGAGTATAAAATGACAGTCATTAAATTTCATCCATTGTGCCATACACTATCTTGAGAAAGACAAAAGATTCACTTTGATGACTGTATATAGCTAGCACAGTGGTAGAATGGGTGGCTGCAGTTTCTGTGGTCCAGCGTTCAGTCCTTGCTCGGGACACTGTAAAAATCTTTCATTGATGCCAGAGGTTACTACCCATGTGAGCAGATAGTGGGGAGTTTGAGTCGGCTGTTTGAGGTCTTCCTGCTTAAGCAGCCATAGCTGAAGGTGACTCGGGTCTCACGTGGGTGAAGAGATCTCTGGGCCACTCATCATTTGTGATGTGTGCTATAGTTGTGTTTCATGCAGTCTAGTGTATGCTTCACTCTGTCCCACTGACTGCCACTCATTGGAGGCCTTTAACCTTTATTAGCATTATATTAACACTATGTTTCTGCTTCATTCTATCAAAGGTAGAGATTAATAAGCTTATGAATTCATTTTATATGAGATTAAATTCAAACTTGCCAAGTATATTCTGCTTTCAGGCTGGAATGACAACATACATTAACTTATGATCCTTATTGTGGCATAGACAATTTTAAACATACATTAATGTATAACGAAAGGAATGGTCTTACCAGTGCAAGCTTTGTCATGTGCTTTAATGGACCAAAGTGGTTTCTCTTGTCGAATGTCAATGGCGAATACTGTCCCTTCCTCTGTGCTTGCCTGTAATTAACAACTCTTTTTAATGAATAAAAAACAAATCTATATACAGTATATGAATTTTTTACATGTTATTAAAATATGAAAGGACTGTAATATAAATGAGAGATATTCCAAGTTTAAATGACTAAAAATGCTGTTATGCCTCAAGATAAAGAGAAGCAAATATGAGCTCATTTACTGCATTATCTTAACCCTTAAAAAGTACTGGTAAATATTGCAGCTTTTCTCTTACCAGTTGCCTTGCTTGTTAGATCGAAACACTACTAACATCCACAGGTTTTCAATTATTGTATTTCATTAATCCATAAGCAATGGTTTCTTTTCATCTACAGTTATGATGACTCATCTCCTGGAATCATCCTATCAGGCAATTGGCCACTACAAAAAACCTTACTGAATGAAATTATTACTACAATGAATGCAAATTCATTATAAAACAGCCACTCCCTTCCATACCCCAGGGAAAACAAGTGATAAGACCAATGTTTCAGTCCTGAAAACATTGTGTACAGGATACTTACTGTCCCTAGTTCATTAGAGTTATACAATTATTCATTTTTTATAAATTCAAATAAAAATATAATTCTGAAGGATTAACCACACAATGCTTATGTTATTTACCAATAAATATTTCACATTTGATAACAACAGCAAAATGGCTTGAAAATACTTTAAGAGGATAGTATACCTTTGATACATTGAAGCACCTTGATTCCTCCAAAGTATGCCAGTAAATAGGACCAGGTTAACAAAAATAATGATGTCCTGTTGCTTGGAATAGTTTGGGGGAATCTGTTGCTCTAGATTTACCAACACTGTACATCCCCCTTAAGCAACTTACAAGACAGGAGTTTGGATCAGATGTAGTAGTCTGCCATATTGTACACTCAACTTCTCCATCTAGTTCCCAAGTTTTAAAGTCATCACTGGTACGACAGTCAAATATCCTCACTTTTCTGAAAACAAAAAAATTATAATTTCATTGAAAATAATATGACAAGAAAGATTTCACTAACAGTACTTAAGAAATTGAACTGTATCTAATCAATGTCAAGATAATATGTTAACTAAATGCAAATACAAATGTTAACAAAATAAGGATTTTTACTACATATGATTACAGTTATAAATGATCCAAAGCAGAACCCAACATAATACTGTACAATGGAAAATATAAACCATTACTCACCTATCACATGCACCAGTGAGGAGTGTATGAGCGTCTTTATGATGCCAGTTAATGGTTTGAACCATATCTTCAAAAGATGTCAGCTGCTGGACAGCTGAAGCACACTCCAGGTCCCATAAGTTAACTGTTTGATCCACTGAGCCACTTGCTAACACATGCCTGACAACAAATTATATATCAGTACAGTACTTCATAAAGAAATAATTGTTTATGTAACTTACCTTATGGGTTTATACATGACTCTTTAGCTGGTATATTAAGTTCTGTTTAGCTGGTATATTAAGGCCTGTTGCTTGGAATAGTTTGGAGGAATCAGTTGCTCCAATATTTACTATCACTGTACTATCAACTTAACTTTCCGAGGCATTCTTTTTACTAATCAATAGAGGTAGAATTATTCTATGTACAGCAAGAGTGGCAGTACGGTACAGTACGAAAAAAATATAGTAATTCCGCACTCTTAAAAATATTGTACCGTAATTTTGTACCATACCCAAAGAACAGAACCGTACTGTTACGATAAAATCAGATTTTGTACCTAATTTTGTACCACTGCCATAATTATGAGTCGAAAATTAATCGGTTATATGAAATATCTTTGCAAGCAATTCCTTTTCCAGATTCAGTTCCTATAATTGTATTTTTAGTTTTGTACCAAAAAAAAGACATACATATAATTTATTCCTAAAACTATAAAGCAATGAGCTCTAAGTACTGTACAACACTGTTACCCCCACCACCACTATGTGAGAACATTCTTGCTTGCTAGGAGGACAAGACAGTTATCTTTACATGTGCTTGAGAATTTAAAAAATCTTGCTTGGTATTAAAGGCAAATTACATCTACGACAGCGACTTAGTTGCTAAAGCATCCATACTTTAATAATGTTGAAGCATAGTATCTAAAATGAGTAATTATTACCTGTTTATATATACAATATTGTTTCTCAATAGTATTCTGATGTATAACTGAAGAAATAGACAGCCATACAGATTTTATAGACTATCCTTAAAACTACAAAACAATGAACTATAAGTACTGTACAGTAGGTATAGTATCATATCGTCATCACCAGTACATGAGATCATTATAACCTATGAGGATATGTTACATGTGTTTTAGAATCAATGATTTCCTACTTTCTTTCTTAGCTTGAGAGGCTCGAAAACTCAGGAGTTACTTTCATTATATCTTAATTGTTGTCTGCAAGCCTACTAAAGCCAGTTTCAGTCTGGGAGTAAGGAATATATATATATGCAATACTCCATCCTAACAGAAACAAACAGATATACAGACTACAGTACAGTACTTAAGAAAATAGAAAACATACTGTAAGGTAGGCTATCATCATCTGACACCAGTTAATATCAATGTCATTACACCAATATATTTACTGTATAACTATAGAACGTATAAGGTATCATCATCTAACACAAGTTATTACTGTACTGTACTATCACAAAATATCATCTGCACTTCGTAGCTTGCTAAAGGATAAGGAAGGTATCATCATCTAACAACAGTTAATATCAAATTAATTCTGTATAACTATCACAATCAGTCAAATCTGTACTCCGTAGCTCGCCAAGTTATGTAAAAACTCGCCTTTTAGGATCTTTTGAAAAGCGGAAAATTGATATGTCCTTATTCCACTCAGAGTTTTGGAACAGTTTATTATTGAGCACCCAGTAATCCCCATTTCAGTCACAAAATCAACTTCAGCAAACCCAAAATATGAAAAAACAACCATCGCTCTTGTGTAAGTAAAGGCGCCAGCTGTTAGGGATTCCGGTTAGCCGCTAGGTGGCTCTGCTGTACTGCCACGATCAAAACTCCCATAAGAGTGATTTATCCTTCTCCCAGTACTAGAATCCTTGTTGCAATGTAGTACGTGGACAGTGGACAAGAACTGAACACGTCAGCTACGTACGGAAAGGGTACAGAAAAGGTACGAAAGAGGTACGCAAAAAATTATGTATATTTCGTACCCTATTGTACTTAACAAGAAATATCGTACTTTAATTTTGTACCGTACTTTTAGATGAAAAAATACCATACCATACCTTACTGCCACCCTTGATGTACAGCAGCAAGGGTTTTTAGTACAGTACTTGAAATGGCACACCTTTAGGTGAACAAATCTGTATCAATGAGCCTGATTTTAAGCTTTCTATAGTAGCTGACTCTTGTTACTCTACAAGGGCATACATTAGTGGCGTCCCCATCGCCCACCATTCTTGCGAAGGTGCAGTCAGTCTCGTAACCCCTACCATACAGGGAGGGAGTGACTAAGGTTGGGGACCCCGCTCTCTAACAATTACCCCACTAAATGTTCATATAGCCTCGGAACTGAACCCTTTGCCTGTCGAGGATCCTGCACTGGCATGAGAGCATCCCCACCTTTTGAAACAAAGAGAAATAGGATATTGATGCTAATGATAAGATACTTAATGCTAAGTTTCAAATAGTTACTGAATATGTTGGTGCCTTGAAATACTTACTCTACATTTTTATTCCAGGAAATAGTAAGTACAGCATCTTTATGGCCACTTCCAGCAATACGCTTCTTTTTTTTGCCTCTCTTACCCAGTGAGTATGAAGGTTGTACAGTATCTATTATATCCAGATCCCACACATCAATAACTGGTGACATGCTACCAATAGCTACCAGGTTTCCTGAAAATATAATTATACAAATATAATTACATAAATAAAAACAAATTACACAAATAAAAATATATAAGTACACAAAATATAATTACACAAAAATATAATTACACAAAATATAATTACATAATCATATAATTACACAAATCAGTTTCCCAATAACATTACTTTGAAATAAACAATGGTGAAAAGCAATAAAACAAAATACAGTACCTGAAAGAAATGAAAGAAAGAGAACAAAACTTTCTGTGGTGATATGGGTGACTAGTGGGGAGTAATTATTGGAGACCAACCTGGATATCAAGTTGAAGAGAATGAAAAGCAACCCAATATGAATGGCTTAAATATATATTATAGCTATAACTCTATATATATTTTGTGTACTGGTTAAAATAATTACCTGGTTTAAGTTGCTCATCTTCACGATCGTAATTAAGCCACTCCATGCAGATTGGAACAGCAGGAAGTAAAATATCATGGTGAACATAAAGGCTTCCCTCCTCACTATTATACACTGGAAGATAAAGATTCGTGTTAAGATAAATTATACATGTTCATTCATGACTACTGTATACTGTATGGTTGGTCACAGGAATTTGTACAAAGCTTGTTCAGAAAGAGAGGTCATTACTCTGGAAGTACTGCAATGAATGGTCTAATAAGTTACTCAATGACTGCAAGACAGCAAACCTAATATAATATTGCATTGCATTTTCTATATATCGTAAACCCTCAAAACCAACAGCATGTGTACAAATTCTTGTGGCCAATAGTACCTTCATTAAACAATATAAATACAGATCATGAAATTTACCATTAATTTTACAGTAAATCAGCAGGCTGTCAATAGAACAAGAAAAGTTTTGTGCTAGTGAGAAACCTTTCATCCTTCAGTGGAACTAATAAGTTCTCTGATCACTGGAAGAGGTTGCCTTCAACACATAAATCAATTGGAGTGAATAAAAAAGATATACAAATCATCATCAGTGTTTAAGAATTAAGAACTATTTTAAACAACCAACAAAGAATAGCTTGAGTCTTACACAACATCCATGTTAAAACAACCTACTGTACAAAGAATAGCTGGAGTTTTACACAACATCCATGGAATGATAATACCGTATGATTTAGCAAGACATAATGAATGCTAACCTACATACCATACACCTCAAGTAGGGCAGCATCACCCTCCACAACACCAACAGCAATTAAATTATCAGAGGGTTTAATTTGTTCGTTCTCATCGTCACTGTTATCGTCTTCATCATCCTTGACGGTGATATACGGATCTTCTTCACTGCTGGAGTGCAAAAATAAACTCCCCATCTTCAGAAACTTATCCAATTTATCTGAAAAAAATATACAAAATATTGACTCCCATTTCAAAAACTTGTCCTTTATCTATATAAAAAAAAAAAAAAAAAAAAAAAAAAAAAACACACACACACACACACACTCAACTGCCTTCTGATCCAGGCCACACCTTTCATACTCATTCTCATTACTTTGGCCATCCCACCTTGTCTGGCCACACACTCCTCTCAGGTAATGCATTTTCACCACCTATTCTGATCTGTCGAGACCAATCCAGGTCTCTGATGTATACTTCATTTGTGGCAGGATTAGACTATAACCCTTCCATGCTCACATGTCATTGGTGGCAGGACTGAACTATACCATCTCTCAGTTCCTGTTTCACTTCTACCGTTCATGATTCTCTTCAATGATACAATCACCTGCCTACTCCTTGTTCACCTTTCTCTAATCTCTCCCTAGAAATTTATAAAAGGGAAATGGGGTATTGATGATGAAATTTTTATATCTAGATGTATATAATATTATAACTATTAAATTCAAGGAGTGACAAAGTATGCTTTCCCTTTATAACAACACATATTTTTATGACAACAACATGTAACTTTCTAGAAATTAGTGCTAGTAAGCAAAGTATCACACGTACATACTTATAGTAAAGACATGAATTGTTGATCATAGTTATGAAGAGTTGGTATCCCTGTAGCAATGCAAGTCAGGATATGGGATAATATCATGACACATGACATAAATAAAGATATACTGTAACTAGGAATACATCCCAACAACTCTACAAAGGAAATAAAAAATTGCAATTTCATTGTATTATATTGTATTATAACTCACCATCATCCATTTCTTCATCATACTTATCAAGGTTGTAGCGGGTTCTAAAATCAATCTCATCATCATCTTCTTTGTTTCCAGTCATCTTTGTTGCATGTTTTGTATTCTTTTGCTTTGTTTGTTGTGTGGCATCTTCATTCTCCTCTTCTAATTCTTCATTGGCTGTCTCCTCATCCTCTTCAAGTTCTCTGTAGGATACAAAGGAGATGAAAGGTAAAAGGCTAGACAATCAAACCCATTGCTATAACTTTAAACAATGTGTAACATCAACATAAACAATTTACAAAATAATCATAAATAATCATAAATTTTCTCCTCAGTAAATGTCAAAAAATTATACATAAAGTACTGTACAGTACTGTACCTCAAATTTCCTTCAGTTTCCTTTATCATCTGAGCCAAATCCTCTTTTGACAGTTCAACCTGTGAAAACACAATTATTTCATAAACATTCATGGTGTTGAGCAAATGACAAACTGATATACATATCCTGCATATGAAGGAATAAATGAATGAAAAGGGGAAGGAAAAAGACTACAATAAGACCTTATATTGTTACAACATAATGGAAGGAGACAGAGACAGAACAACATCAATAATGAAAAAAGAAGGAAAGGCAGGACAGTTGAAATGAGGTAAAGAAATGTCTCAGAACTGAAGGTGAGCAACAACCATTGAAGTAATATCGGTACCCATATCTGTACAAATAATACTATACCCACTATATATAGGATGCGAGGAGATTCTCTTGTTGGTGAATTAGAGGGCTACTAATTGCTCCGAATTATGCCATGAAATAAATCCCCTATTAGTATCACTGAGGGAGTTTGTTTTCTATTATTGTTAGAAGGAATAAGAGACCTTCCAATTCACCAACAAAAGCATCTCCCTTTAAGTAGGAGAAATTTGATCTTTTAACTTTTATCCTACACTCAATATTGGGTGAAATTCCTTGAATAAATGAGGCAACAAATTAATTTCTACAAATATTAATAAACTCACCCTGTCTGGTTTACTCTTGGCCACGCCTTTTGGTGCCCAGGTAGCACATGGAATAAACCGAACTCGGTTTCCATCCATCATTTGACTTGACATCTGGTCGTCTATTTTATCCATACTTCAATGTACAGTATCTGAAATAAATATACATCAATTGCAAGTAACAGTTGCCTGACATACCATACTTTGGAGGAATCACAGCGCTCTAATTTACCAGATTGATACTACACTATCCCCTTAATTTATAATAATAATATATACATTATCAAGCTTACAACACTCTACATTACACACCTTTAATGTTTTATTATTTAATTAGGCTTATACTTAAGATCAAAGTGTAGCATTGGGTAAATATCTATTCTATGGCCGTTTTCTATTACGATGTTTTTACCTCCTTTACCCACTAATTTATACCATTCTAAGGCACTTTTCTTCTATGACATTTTCTTCGGAAATTCCAAGATAGGGCATATTCAAATGAGGCATTTTGAAACTAGCCTGACCTAACCAAGACCGCAACAGACTACCGGGACCTAAACTGGGCAAACTACTGGCTATTTATCTAGACTATTGCCGATTTGTAGCAGTGTTGCCAGATTCAGCTAGGTCCCAGTATTTTGCCTAGGTCAGGTTCTGGTACTTTACCACGGTTGGTTCCCGGTAGTTTGCCCAGGTTAGGTCCCAGTAGTCTGATGCAGTCTAGGTTAGGTTAGGTTAGGTAAGGTCAGGCTAATTGCAATGGGGCATTTCCAAAGAAAATGTCATTGAAGAAATGGGTAAATATTGAATGAATTACCGTTATTGGGTACGGTTTTTCTACCTTCATTACCCACTTATTTAGACCATTCTAAGACTATTTTCTTCTATGGCATTTTCTCCGCAAATGCCCCATTTCCAAGATAGGGCATATTCAAATGGGGTATTTTGAAATTAGCCTGACCTTACCTGACCTAACCTAACCTAGACCGCATCAGACTACCGGGACCTAACCTGGGCAGACTACCGGGGCCTAACCTGGGCAAACTACCGGGAAATAACCGTGGTAAAGTACAGAAAATGACCGGGGCAAAGTACTGGGACCTAGCCGGATCTGGCAACACTGCTACAAAACGGTAATTCTTTCAATAAATACCAAGAAATGTGTCTTAGAATGGTATAAATTAGTGGGTAAATAGGGTAAACACATCGTAATACCAACCAGCAATAAAGTAGATATTTACCAGCAATATTACTAAAATAAACAGAGTAAAACAATAATGTACAAAGTAAGGTATTTATTGAGAGAATTGCCGTTTTGTAGCAGTGTTGCCCGATCCGGCTAGGTCCCAGTATTTTGCCCCGGTCGTATCCTGTACTTTACCACGGTTGTGTCCCGGTAGTTTGCCCAGGTTAGGTCCCGGTAGTCTGCTGTGGTCTAGGTTAGGTCAGGTTAGGTCATACTAATTTCCAAATTATGATTGTAAAACGGGGCATCTCCCGAGAGAAACAATAGATGAAAAGTGGGTAAATATTGAATGAATTACCGTTATTGCGTACGGTTTTTCTACCTTCATTACCCACTTATTTAAACCATTCTAAGACTATTTTCTTCTATGGCATTTCCTCCGCAGATGCCCCATTTCCAACATATATATTATATTATATATATTTTGATATTAGCCTGACCTTACCTGACCTAACCTAACCTAACCTAGACCACAGCAGACTACCGGGACCTAACCTGGGCAGACTACCGGAACCTAACCTGGGCAAACTACCGGGAAATAATCGTGATAAAGTACAATAAATGACTGGGGCAAAATACTGGGACTCAGCCGGATCTGGCAACACTGCTGCAAAACGGTAATTCGGTATTTATTGAAAGAATTACCGTTTTGCAGCAGTGTTGCCAGATCCGGCTGAGTCCATGTCATTTATTGTACTTTATCACGATTATTTCCCGGTAGTTTGCCCAGGTTAGGTTCCGGTAGTTTGCCCAGGTTAGGTCCCGGTAGTCTGATGCGGTCTAGGTTAGGTTAGGTCAGGTCAAGTAAGGTCAGGCTAATTTCAAAATGCCCCATTTGAATATGCCCTATCTTGGAAATGGGTCATTTGCGGAGAAAATGCCATAGAAGAAAATAGTCTTAGAATGGTCTATATAAGTGGGTATTGAAGGTAGAAAAACCGTACGCAATAACGGTAATTCATTCAATATTTACCGGTAATTCTTTCAATAAATACCGAAGTGTCTTAGAATGGTCTAAATAGTGGGTAAAGAGGTACTAAAATATACAATATACTAAACACAGTACTTCTGTAAATTTAGCCTGCCTAATTCTAAGACAAACTAATACTATTTGTGCTCGCCAAAATTTGGAAAACCCAAGCCAACTTTTGCCAAATGCATGGTGATGGGGTATGGCCAAAACAGGATATTTGCACAATAAATGGATGTTAAAATCGAACGAATCACATGTGTAACTCTGAAATTTAACCCTTATATCCACTCATTAATGTCGGTACTTACAAGGTAATAATACTAAATACACAGTAATTATTGACAATCCACGTGGTGTGGGTCCCTGCTGCTGGTGCTAATGTTTTGATTTTCTTCCAGTGTTGCCAGCCAACAAACAAGCAGTGTTGCCAGTTGCCACAAGGAATTCCCAAGTATCTATCTAATAATAAATGTTCCCACAGATTCCCACAAAATACTCACAGGGTCCCACAAATTTCCCCCACAAGATGTTTTAATAAATAAATATGTTTTCCTTTCAACTTACAGAGGTATGTGAAGACTACAGGCATCTAGTAGACATCTACTTTTACATCCTCCATGCCCTCAAATTTCTTTGCATTGAAATTCTTTATCATATCACTTGTAGGTTATGAATATAAGGGCCGTATGCAGGGTCGTTACCACGGCCATTGTATACCGATGTACCATGAAGCCACAGTACACCCCCTTGAACTATAAAATACAATTTTAATCATTATTATAATTATTTGGTATTCACGTCAAGTATTTGGGTTATTATATATATTTAAAAAATGTACATATAAAACTATAACCACTATAGATATGCTAAAAGCAATCAACAAAATGAAATTATGTAGAAAACATTTGTGCATTGTCATATGTTGTGTCCCGAGCCAACAAGAGGACAACACATAATAATATTATCTGGCTCCAGTCTTTTAGACGCGTTTCCTCCAGTACGCTTCGCTTCCCCTCCCCATTCCCTTCCAACAGACTGAACGTCTCTCATCGACTGTGACTCTGCCGGTCAGCCCTCAGCAGTCTCACAGCATCTCGTTTTTCTATACAAGAGCTGTGGGCATACACTACGCATACGTGTTCATCATTCATCTTCCTTCAATATTTACCAACATACTGAAACGTGGGTTGCAATGACCGTAGACTTTATCAACATTAACCCTGAGATTACTACTGTTAGTCAATGGTAAGTTTAAAGGTGTGTGATTCCTCCAAACTATGCCACGAAACAACAGATCCCTTATTTGTACCATTGAGCGTGTCTGTGTGTGTGTGTGTGTGTTTTCTGGTATAGTTTAGAGGAATCAGTAGCCTTCCAATTCACACACAAGAGAATTTCCCCTTAAAGGACCCTGTGATCGTATATGCAAATTGGAGGCTTCTGATTCCTCCTCACCATACCACGAAACAAACAAGCTCCTTCCATATAGGTGTGTGTGTGTGTGTGTGTGTGTACGATGGTGTGGTACTCTACAACGGCTCTGTTGTTTGTCCATTGAGCCTTCGTACCGGTACCACACCGTCGTATACAACGAGACAGTCAGGGAGCAATATATGTAGTACATAAATTCATACATATATTGACGCGTTCCGGAAATTATTATCATTGGAATTCCACCCAAACTAGGCCATATTATATGTAACTCGGTGCGTAGGCTGGGGGGGAAGAAAAACTGTTAATTAATTCCTCATAAGTAAGCAATGAGACAGACTGCAGCAGCAGGCTGGGACTTAATTCATGAAGAGCTAAAAAAACATTCTGGAATATTCTAGATACATCCAGAAATTTCCACGAGTGCTTGCATGCAATCTACTACCACTTTGAAATACCTAAGAAACACCTACGTCTGCCACGCTACCTCCTACATCAACTACTACATCAACTCTAAGAATTACACACAAGTAATTAAGTTGCCAGATTCTGCAAGAGTTCAAGCCTTAAGAACTGGATCATCATTCTCATGATACACGTACATCTCATTCTCATGATACATGTACATGTACATGTACACGTACAGTCACGAGCACTAATATGCATGTATTCAAGGTGTGCTTTGAATACCTAGAGACAGTAAATAAAAGCACAATAAGATCTCCATTGAAATGAGTTGGTTGGTAAATTGGGCTGTTCAAAGCTTCAGCCAAAGCTGTACACTTATTAGTGCTCGTGACTGTACATGTACACTCGCCGGCACTGCCTGGTGGACAGGGGTTCACACATATTCAGAGATGTAGTACCACAGTGATTATTTAGCTCGAAACAATCCACGTGTGTGAGATGGAGTATCCTCGATACACTAGTACAGAAAGTGAACTTTGTTGCTGAAGGAACTAAATTTCTTAAATCTCTTAAACATATAAGCCCCTGCACCACGCGGCAGTGCCGGCGACTGTACATGAGAAAAAGATGTACATGTACATGTATCATGAGAATGAGATGTATATGTATCATGAGAATGAGATGTACATGTATCATGAGAATGGGATGTATGTACATATATCGTTCCTGCCGCCGACCTCGCCTGCAGCCACTCTCACCAGCTCCAGACACCACGCTACGTCGCTACCTCCTGCAGCTACTCCACTCTACTCGGCCATGGCAGACGAGTCTCTCTCCACAAGGTGCTTGCCTATCTACAACAACAACCCTCGCCTACCTTGCTAACTGAGTCCAGGAACGAGTGTGATATCCATTCTTGTAAGTTATACAAATAAATTGTTACCGTGTACAAGCGAGTCTGTTCAACCCAGTAGTAACACAACACCCTGTTGTTACAGTGTGTAAGAGGAGTTGAATACACGGGTATATTATATGTGTTAATTTTCTTGACGAATAATTTTATCATTATATTTACTTGAAGATGTCCGTAGCACTTACATTTTGCTAGAGAAATCCACTGCTGTTGGTCTAGGGTAGTGGTTCTTAAACTTCTTAGCCTCACGGCCCCCTCTGCATTATGTACAGATCCCGCGCCCCCCTATCTCTTAAAATGTTTACCAAACAGCAGTATACTATGAATCTAAAATTACTTATGGTATGGGTGGGGTGGCGAGCGAAGCGAGCCGTATCAGCTGGGGGGTTCGGGTTCGAAAATGTTGGAAATTTAATTAATTTAATTAAAATAATTAACATCACAGATTATTTACCAAAACTCGCGCCCCCCTTGGAAGCATCTGGCGCCCCCCTAGGGGGGCGCGCCCCCCAGTTTAAGAACCACTGGTCTAGGGAATGTGTGTTGCGCCGTTGAATAGGTGTAAAGTTCAACAAACATCACCAAAACATTGATTCTACCTTCGTTGTTTGTCCGCTATATGTTTGACGTTACCATGGTAACTTACCGGTTACAACACAACAATAGCCTATGGTGCCGCTTGTACAGTAGTATCTTAACGATCAAGTTTATTTGACTAAATATGAGCATAAATCAAATCAATCATAATAAAGACGAGATGTTTATTACAGAATAAGTGATACAATTTAATAAAACCGAAAACTATGTATATTATATAGACTCAGGGCCGGATACCTTAATGATTTGCAGTGTGGGTTTGGCTACAGTGATAATCAGCCGGACTTTCTCTCTTTTATGGTGGGTTAACAACTTCTTTCACCCAACATTTACACACCTAACATATACACAATTTTAACCCATCTTTACACACCAAACTTACGTCATTCTCAATAACCAATACTCAGCATTTACACAGTTACTTAAGGTCATTATTATCTAAAACTTATACATAATAGTTGCTTTACTAACGTCATTATTAACAACTTATATATACCTAATCCATAACATAACTTGAAACATCTACAGTTAACTTTCAATCAACATTTATTTTACTTAACTAAGGTCAATTATCACAAATTACTTACACTCAATATTTATATACACAACTTTAGGTCATTCTTTGAAAATGCTAAGAATATATTAATCCAACTACTACCATTTTTCATAAAGTACATTAATTGGATTATATTATTTTCATAGAGTAGGCTATATGAGATGAAGATTTATATATGCAACGTTTTGAAAAATATCTGATAACAATATAAAAAAATATAATCAGTATTACTTTCTTTCATTATTCATTATCTCCCCTTCCCTTCCTCCGTTTCCTCTTCATATTTCTTTCTAATCCATTCCCTATATTTCTTTAATTCTTCCTTCCTCGCCCCCCTCCCTCCCCCAGGTCTCTTTTCCTACCTTATCTTTCTTCCAAAATATACCATACACAAATTAATTTCCTTGTAACAGATAATGAAGATGAAAATAATGATAATGGTAGTGATGATGATGGTGGTGATGAAACCTGTACAGTCATACGTCATCACATACTGCGAGGTGAGTTATAGTTATTAAGGTGAAATTCTGTATATTGGAAGGCTATACTGACTGATTACCCAAACTATACCAGAAAACAGACAGGCACCCTCAATGGTATTAATAGGAGATATTATGTTTCATGACATAGTTTGGAGGACTCACAGACTTTCCAATTAACCAACAACAAAAATCCCATCCATAACCAAAAACAAGTAGGTGTTTAGATGTGACGAGATAAAGAACACACACACACACACACACATGAGTGGCCCTCTTCTCCTTTTTTTCCCCAGGATGATTCCCATTGTTCCTTACCGTGGCAGTACTGTGTCCAGCCTAGTGGTGTGTGTCAGTGTAAGATGGGCACCGTGTGGGACCCAGCAGGAGCGTGTGAGCAGATTAGAAGGATGGGAGAAGATTGTAAGATTGATGAACAGTGTACATCCTACCATCCTACACTTGTTTGTAAAAATGGAAGGTGAGAAATAATTACAAAATATGTTACGACGTACTACAGTATTAGTGTAGTTAGAGCCATTTAATTAAGGAATATAGGACTAGATTATTTAAGGGGCACAGTCGCACACCATAATCCCTAGCCCACCTGAGTCGAAGCCCGAGATCTGGAGCAGGAGGTTTCTGGACGACACTCCACCCAAAGTCTCCATCAGTTCGAAATGTGTGTGGCCTCGTGATGGTTTGGGTGGGCTGTCATCCAGAAACCGCCTACTTCAGATCTCAGCTTCGATTCAAACAGGCCACCATTATTTTTGTTTATCTGGTCCTGTTTCCTGTCTTACTCTGAAGAAATCAAGGCGCTGTAATGTACCAAAAGTATATTACAACCTTAAATTAATTAACAAAACTAATGGTGGCCTGTTGCTTAGCATAGCTCAAACACGCTGGGTATTTGTCTCTAGTTCTCACCTTATACTCCATATCGAAAGAAAATAAATAAATAATAAATAAATAAATAATAGTTTGTTTGATAATTTCCCATTATTTTCGTTGCAGATGTGACTGTGTTGGCAATGTACGACAGTCTAATGGCTCCTGTCTACCTCTTACGACTACTACCACCACCACCACTACACCACTGATTCCTATAATAACTGACAGTAGTAGTAGTAGCAGCGATAATATTAGTAGCGTAGTTAATGTGATCGTGACGTGTGTTTGTATGTTCCTGTCTTTTACCCTGGTCATCTCCATCCTGGTTTATGTTATACGAGTCAGAGAGAAGAGACAGCAACAGCAACACCATCAGCACTATCCTGTCCATACCATCACTACTCCGGAACACTCTACGGATATCCCACCTTCCTATACAAGTTCAGATTATCCTCCACCTTATGACCAAGTTTGTGCTCTAAATCATAGTAACAATAATAATAATAATAGAAATAGGCCTACTAGTCATAATAGTCTGGAGGCTTATAATAATGTTTCATTGTTTGATAGACTACACAGCCCAACGACACCATTTGACACAAGGAGAAGTATTAACCGTAGTTCCCGTGTTGTTGCCAAGAGAAATCAATATAACTCATTGTGTGTGGACTCATTAAACGGCACCTCGGCAGCGTATGATGATAATGATAGCAGGAATCGTGACTCAGCAACATATACAAGAGATAGAAACTCGGCATCATTTGTTCATTATAGCGACACAAGTGATGCAAGGAATGCTAACTCAGCACCGCCAGAGAACATAAAAAATGGAAACTCAGCAACATATGATGACAGAAATGGAAACTCAGCAACTTATGATAATGTAAGAAATGGAAACTCAGCATCTTATGATGTAAAAAAGAACTCGGCACGAGCCTTGACCGACAGCGACCCTCACACCACGTGTAGCTTCCCTTCTCCACACACAGAGGACAGCAGAAGTAGCAGCAGAAGTAGCAGTGGCAGCAGTTACTCTTCCATACTGACTAGGACACTCCGATATAATATATCCACAGCCACAGATTCCATCACAGATCTTACAGCAACACCATACAACTACCATGACTACAACTACATGCATAGCAGTAACCATTCCCAGTACCACAACAACAACAACCATTCATACTACCATAGAAATAACCATCCCCAATACCACAACAGCAACCATTCCTACTACCATAGCAGTAACCATCCCTATTACCACAACAACCATGAAGAGACAGACTATGATCACACACGTTATTAATCCAAAGTAAGTATAATTATATGTCTAGAAGCAGAAATAGATTCCTTTATTTTCCTTCTTACCGGATCTCTTGGGAATCGGAACAGACATAATATTATAATTATGAGGTCCAATTTTGTTCTTATACATCCATATGCAGAACAATCAACCATATTTCCTGGCAAAAAAAGCACCAGCAAGTGTTACAAAATTATAATTATAATAAAAAATATACTTTACCACAGCTATTCTGTTGTGCTGTAGTTTTTGTGCTTTATTTACATAATTAAACATGAAGGAAGATTGGGCTTGCGACTATGGCTTCAACTCTAAACCTCCTCTCAGGGATGCCGTTGGCCCACTAAAAAGGAACAGCATTTCCTCTGAACCAGGACAACCCAGTGCCCCAAGCATTCCTAACTCATACGCCTCACCCAAAATGCAAGGAAGACATTGCACATAAGTGAACCAGGAATGTTATGATGAGATATACCGAGTTTATTTCCTACCAATCAATTTAAAAACTAATGAATATCAAAATGCAACATTAATAGGACTCACTATATCTTCACATGCCCAGTGGGGCTGACTATATTCTGTGAATATTAGTTATTGTTCGTGGTCTTGGATCTGATCTCCAAACCATTAATGACAAGCTTAAGGATATTGTCATTCATCAACTCGGCCCCAACAAAGACATAACCTTATCTCACATTGTCCCTATCAATGATGATCTTGTGAGGGGTGAAATTGTGGATGATGTGCTTAGAAAAGAACTAATCCAAGCATCCAGAAATCTTAAAACCTCACTTAACTTTAACAAAGTATACATTCACAAGGACCTGACCTACAGGCAGCGCCAGGAGCTTCAAGTAAGACGTTCCACTAAAACTCGGGAATGGTATTCAAAGACTGATAATTCTGGGTCTTCTGCACAAACTACTCGATCAACAGATCTCAGCTCATGTTCTGTCTGGAATAATGGAGCATGAGGTGGTGGTGTGGACGGAGGTGATGTTACAGTGGCTTCTAGTTCGGGCAGGTCTAACCCAATTAGCAGTGCCAGTGATGTCTCTTCCCTCAATGCCACTGTAGCAGCTTCACTGCAGACTCAAAAAAACCAGTAGACGTTTCTGTTCCTCATATTTCCTATCCTCCTCATAGTTCCCATTCTGGTTCTAATTTTATCCTCTTGAGAATTGCAGTAACCAATCTAAACTGTCTGACAAACAAAGTATCTCTAGTTAACCACTTATGTCTTGAATCAAATATTGCTATTTTATGCATCGTGAAAACTTGGCTAGTGCCCCGTATTTCAGACAGCTGTGTTAGTCTTAGTGGTTTCTCTATTTTCAGGAGTGACTCACCTTCAGGTCTTCCTAAGCATGGAGTCTGTGCCTACGTCAAAGACTCAATCAAAGTCTCCTACTCTCCTAATCTAGATTTTCCAAATACAGTTGCTCTATATCTGCCTACATTTAACCTCCCCATTCTTGTTGTGTATCATCCCCCTTCTTATACTACCGATGATGATAATGCTCTAATCAACCATATTGCAAACTATAGTCTCGGTAAGGAACTGATTATTCTAGGAGATTTTAATTGCCTTCTATCCGATGGGATCTAAACGAATTGTCTTATGCAGTGTCGCGGCGAGATCAAAATTTTCTCAATCTATTTCTCACGCTCGGGCTTACTCAATGGGTAGGTGAGCTCACCCATCTCCCATTTCAAAATATACTTGACCTTGTTCTTACCACAGAGCCTGATCGCATTACCCTACTGTAGTCATGTTATAATAAAATTCGACTACGTTTTCCAAGTTCAACTCCCTTTCACCAACCCTCACGCTGGTACAAGATATGACTGGGCTAGAGGTGACTATCCTTACGTGACATCGACTGGGATTTTGAGTTACTGTCTAGACTCTAGAGACTTAACCGGCCTTGACTCCTCTTTGTCCTCTACCCTGCACGACCTTATATCCCAATTCATTCCACCTAAGAAGTCTAACTGCCATACTCTTCCATGGCTACGAAAAATTCCTAAGAATCTCATCAAACTAAGAACAAACATCTGGAAAGATGTCAGCATGGTCGTCGTTCTCACCAAGCCCTACAATGTTTATTCAGCCTCAACAACTTAAATGAGAGACTAAAACAAACCACCATGGCCTTGCAGGCAAACTATGAAGGAGACCTGCTCAAGGACAAAAACACCAAGCCTAAACTTTTCCACTCATACATTCGAAACTAAAAAGTAGGCAGGACAAGTGTTGGGCCTCAGAAGATCCGTGGCACCCTCACTGACTCCCCAGAGTTGATGTCCGAATCTTTTGTAGAGGCCTTTTCCGGGGTCTTTGAATCAAATATTCCCATGATCCCGTTTCCCCACAAACTTGGTATTAATCGGCTAGACAGGGTGACCATTAATACTTCTGATGTTTTGATGTACTTAAAAGCACTAAGAACAGACAGTGCTATGGGTCCTGATGGTATTCACCCCTGTCTACTTTAAGAGTGTGCTGCTGAGCTTGCCGGACCCTTCTCAGTTCTATTCAATTTATCATTGACATTGAGGTCGGTCCCCCCCTCGTGGAAAGTATCCTATGTAGCACCCATCTTCAAAAAAGGTAGCAAGTCTAACCCCTTAAATTACCGCCCAATAAGCTTGACCTCTGTAATATGTAAGACGATGGAGCGCATAGTTACAAAATCTATGTACAGCTTTCTCGATAACCACCTTTTGTTCGATGAGGGACAGAATGGCTTCAGACCGAACAGATCTGTGGTTGATCAACTGCTTTTGACCTACAACAGCATCACCAATAACTTTGATAAAGGAGCTACTACTGATCTGATCCTGTTTGATTTCCAGAAGGCTTTCGATAAAGTCCACCTCCGTATTCTCCTGGACAAACTGCAGTTAATTGGGATTTCAAGGAGCCTTCTGGGATGGATTGAATTTCTCTGTGGCAGGTCAATGAGGGTTTGTATCGGCGGCACTGCTAGTTCAGCCAAGCCTGTTCTAAGTGGGGTACCTCTAGGCTCTGTTTTGAGACCCCTCCTATTTCTCATATTTATTAACCACATTGGGTCTCGTCTAAATGTCAAGTACATGATTTTCGCTGATGTCCTCAAACTCTTCTTCAGCTGCCCCTCATCCTCCCTAACTGTTAACAAGGGTATGGATAGGCTCCAGGACAATATTAACATCCTCTACGAAACCGCCCCATCCTGGTGCCTAAAGTTTGCTGCTAGCAAATGTGTTCACCTAAGATTCTCTCGTCATCCTTCACAGTTTGTTACTCATCCTATATACTTCTTGGGGGCTGATCCTATTAAGCTTTCTGATACACAGAAGGATTTGGAAGTGACTATCTCTTTAACCCCTTAAATTTCACCATCATATCAGAGCCACTGTCAACAAGGCTGGAGGTATTGCTACTAATCTACTTAAGAGTAGGCCTACAGTCAACCGTTCACCAAACTTTATGAAAACTCTCCTGATCACTGATATTAGACCAGAAACTGATTTTGCTTCTTTCCTCTGGAACCAGGGTTATATCATGGACATGAGACTCTTTGAGTCTGTTAAGAGACGATGGACGAAACAGGTATCTGGGCTGAAAGATATGCCATATGATGGTCGCCTACGAAGTCTAAACCTGTACTCTGTAAAAGGTCGTCTTCTCCGATCTGACCTAATAATATTGTTATCGTATTTTTCATGGTCTCTCTCCTATTGTTCCAGCTGATCTTTTTGTAATGGCCCCCAACTCTGGTACCAGAGGACATAGTTTTAAGATCCAGATTCAATACTCCAGTACCGAGATCAGGAAAAGATTCTATTCTTGTAGGGTGAAAAAACGGTGGAACTCACTCTCGGAGGGTACTGTTAATGCACCAAACCTAAGATGTGTTAAATTACTCCTACACGCAGAATTGGGAAACTCTCTTTATGAATATTGCTGAAAACTGAACGCTTGCTTAGAAATCTCATCACTTCTCTTTTTTTTCCTTATTTACAACCACCTACTAACCGTCCTACAATTCCTATTGACCGTCAGTAGTTGTTTTTTCATATGGGGGTACATCTCCCCAGCCACCACATTTTATTCCCAATGCCATTATGCCTGAACACCTGGCTGGAGTACCCTAGTCTTGACTTGGTCTTCTGCTTGCTCCTAGCTGTTGCTGCTGTAAGCTGAGTAGGGCCCTACCTGTTAAGTGAATCCCCCACATGCAGGGCTAGAATAAAGATTGTTGTAAGATCTGGTCACTTTCTAGTGGATTTGACGAGATCTACCCACATTAATTAGAAATCCACGTGAGGTGTAATGCAACCGGAGGCTCCTTTTTTCACTGTTGTATGGACCTCCAGCCCATGAGGGTGCGTTATCCCTTTGCATGCAGCAGTCTAAACTCTCTCCCCCTTATGGTCCCTTCAGGGCTGGTCTCATGGAAGGTGCGGCCCCACTTGTAGCTCCTGTGCTAACGTGGACTTAGGCCCACAACACTGGCTGTGGGATCAGAGACCAAAGACCTTCCCCTTAATCTCCCTAGCAGTCGGAACCGTCGGTTCCAGATTTAACGGTTCTTGCCCAGCGTGATAATAAACAGAGAAAAAACATCTGGAAAGATGTCAGCATGGTCGTCGTTCTCACCAAGCCCTACAATGTTTATTCAGCCTCAACAACTTAAATGAGAGACTAAAACAAACCACCATGGCCTTGCAGGCAAACTATGAAGGAGACCTGCTCAAGGACAAAAACACCAAGCCTAAACTTTTCCACTCATACATTCGAAACTAAAAAGTAGACAGGACAAGTGTTGTCACCAACACAACACTACTATCAGTGATACCAACACAACACTACTGTCAGTGATGCCAACACAGTACTTATACAGTATTTACTGTACTTGCCAACATTTACTTCATTTCATTTTTTAAGTTTCCAGTTCCCAGTTCTCTCTTGCTATTTCGTCTGATAGAAATGTTTCTATTACAAATCTGAGTACAATGGAAGGCATAACGCCACCAGAGAAAGACAGATAACAGCGAGAGCCTACAAAATAATCTGTCACAGTGGTAGGCTGCACTGGTGCCAAATCCCCCAGCTGTCTGCACACGTGCCACTTATCAGTGGACGGTGGCTGCCAGTGTGCCACTGTTTCGTGGAGAGAAATCACGTGTACCTATGGAAGTCCACACACGAGCCATTTTTTCGTGGCAACCAGAAGACATGGCGATCGTGTCCATTTTACCTGCCACTCCACTGTGATTCACCATCAAAGACCGTTGATAAAAAAGATGTGATATGACACAACTACCTCGCCGACATCCACGATGGAACCGATTGTGGTTGCTACCACGCCACGAAAAAGTGGTTAGTGTGCCGGTGTTGACAGCGGGAACCATCGTACACTGAAAAGTGGCCCGTGTGGGAGTGAGCCACAATGGCTAATTTCCAGCATGTAAACTTTCATCAAAGTCATGAGCAACCTCTTAACCCCATAAGTCAATTTTTCAAGGTGGAATGAAATAATGTAAAAGGTGCAACTGTTTATTAATTATATTAAGTAATATACAGCTATATGGTCTACTAAAAGTAGACTACTCTTATATATAAAATTTGGTAAGAATACAATGAATTTATATTGCTCTATATGTACTGCAATCATTAAATCATATATTGTACACATTTCTCATCATTCACTCACAGGAAATTACAAAGGCTCAACATTACCAAATCACCAAAAGCAGCAAGGAATCAATACAAGTTCATTTTATTTCATAAAGTTCAATCACTTTCATCAGTTATTTAAAGTTCCTGCCCAGTAACATACAAACTTCACACTACAAGTCAACAAGAGCACCCTGTAAAGAATACATCAACCTTTTCGTACGATCTGAATAGCACAGCATAATTGGATTACAATAGAGTAACATTGAATGCAAAAAATGAGTTAAAACTTTATATTTACATACATAAAGCACCTATATACAAAAATACATACAAACATGTTTATGGTTGGTATGTATAATTGTCATATTCAATATGCATGTCATGTATTTGAGCTTTCAGTGTGAATGATGAACCCTATACAAACATATACACAGAATGATCACTGCATTCCTCATATATAGTATATAAATATGGTTAAGTCTAAATATGGTATATATGGACTTACAAATTGGTAATAATTCTAAAGTATGCAAGTGTATTACAGAATTGTAAAGTACAGTACCGGTACTACAGTTCAAAACGTCAAATTAGAAGACTGTCAATTCAGCTCTGAAAAATTCCATTCCCTTCTTTTTTACAAGTTGCACCCAAAGAGCTCACTGTCGTGACTGCTATAACCAAATGAAATACGAAGGACATCCAGACATCAGGCAACAATAATACCATATATCTTGAGATTGGGAACTGTTATGATATATAGATGCATTACAACACACTACATTAAATGGAAATTAATTCCACTCGGGAACAGCCATACAAGTCACATAGCAGTGTGCAGTGACAAACGTTGACTAGGTGTGAGGCAAGAATACTAACTCTGCATTGAGTTCATATCCATACACACATGCTACACAACGTTTCAGTTAAGAAAGTGTACAGGATCTCCCAAGTAAAGGAAATATTTAGGGAAACAATAAACATACGGTTTGATTATACGGTTACATTATTTCAATCATTATTCATTACTTGATGCCATATTCTCTAATGGAAACTACCCTTCAGGCCAGGCCAGCAAAAAGAAGCAGGGTAATTGGTCACTTCCTGCCTGCTGCCCCCAATTTTCAAATAATGTAAATTATAAAACTACAGCATAACAAACACATTTTGGTAGTCTTAAGGTTCCCTACTACATTATATGACTTTTGCAATAAGTAGATGGACAACACACCAGGATCTAGGCAGCTGAGGCCATACTGCATGACAAATCATAATTCGACAATGTTGATGAAAACATTATTTGAGCCAGTACTGTCATCATGTTATTGCCTCTTCATTACTAAATAAATGAAGGCTCCACCTCAAATGGTATTAACTTTTTCCCTCTGGAGTAATCTTTTACGCAGTGCAATAAAAGCATTAACAATGTACAGTTGGCAAAAAAGTATTGGAACTCCATCATGGATAAGTATAGTTAATTTTAATGTAAGGGTGGTTCCAATACTTTTTGCACTGTACAACAGCTTCAACTGCCATATTGCTAGTGTAACATGCTGATGGAAGATGTTGGCAAATTTAAGTCCATACTATCCCAAGCAAAGATACACTTATATAGACAAAGAGGGCTGATCCAGATTGCTCTAGATAAGTTTTCCACTGTAAATTCTTTCTTTGATGCCCTCAAACTCTAGTACACATGGTGCAAAATTAATCTTACCTTGGTGGCAGCAATAAAATTACACCAAGTGTACTAAAGGATGAGTGCATCACAAAATTTATCTCAAACAACAAACTTTCTACTGTGATGTAATCTTTCTTGGCACTATGAAGGGGACATCACCAATAACATCTTATTACACTCTTTGGGAGGATATTATCAACTTAGGATCAAACAAATTTAAAGCCCGAGGGGATTGTTTGGCACCACAAGAGATAAGGATAGTTTGGAAAAGAAGTTCAGCAGATAAAGAGGGGCTAGACTGGAGAACAATAACAAGCAGCAATAAATATGGGGCAAAAGACAGGTGTGGAACAAAAAGCAAACAAGACGACGCATGAGGGAGAACTTAGGAGATTTACTAAGGTCAGGTAGGAAGAGAGGATAAGTGAGGGAGACAAAGGATTCAATATTACATTTGTAATATGAAAACATTGCATCATATAATCAACGTACAATTAAATTCATAGAGTAATTTTTGCCATTTATTTACTGTAGTTAGTTAACAATTCCCCCAAGTCCAAAATGAAAGTATTGTAAATCTAAAATTAAGCATACATCTTAGTAAATTGAGAACAGATATATATCCATTAGAACTTAACTATTTACTATAGGGACTAACCCAATTTATATATTCTTAATTTTATTTAAAAACAGGAATCAATCTTAATTGGATGAATACTTCTACCTGCTTAAAAGCCATGAGGCAATGGAAGCTGCCAGTTCCAAATAAATGTTCCTAGAAACAGAAATCTTCAGGTTAGATGGCCTTTTTTATGAAGTATGGATAAATAAGAAACCACCTACACATTTTCATTTATATGAAAATATACCTATCAAAACATTTAATGTGAATGAGTCTAAATTCTGTCAGTGCTGATTCTCATAAAATGAAACAAATTCTTTATTGAACTAATGTAATGCATTCATTGTCACCAAAATTTCCCAGTTATTAGAACAAATTGCTGTATGCTAAGGTGTAATTTTCTCTTTCAATAATACAAAAAAATATTCATTAAGCTTTTCATTTTAATACCGCAGTTCAATCCAGGGGAAAACATGTACACTGTGGTAATGCATATCTTACATACATAACATCAGGAATATAGTACAAGTGGATGAAGAAAAACATTCAAATGGTTTTATCATGCAGAAAAATTGGAAGAAAAAAATGCTCATTAATTTGATAACAATGGAACTGAAAAAAGATCAATCATGAGTTGGAAGGATAGGGTGGAAAACGAGACACATATGGGAGTTTAGTAAAACTAGTCGAATAGACCAGAGTTCCTGAGGAAAGCCACAACATGAATCAGGTTTTCCCAGTGAGGTTGGAAGAGATGAATGGCTGTATCTGCATTTTGGTGTACACCCTTGTTACGTCACCTACATATGAAGCAATGTGGATGTATGTGTGTGGGGTGTTGGTACATCATGCATATATCGACTGAAGAGAGTAGGTGACTGACAAGCAAATGACATGTGTGCATATCTATCCACCAAGTGGTTGGCCAGCCATCTTTTAGCATTGTTGTGCATGCCTGTGTTGTACATACTGTTTGTGAGGTTATATCAGGGGATGGCATCAAAAGCCTTGTTAATGTAGAGTGCTCTGTTTGAGGGTGTAGCTGAATTAATGCCATTGAAAATTCTGTGTGAAATCTGTAAAAACAATGTTTGTTGAATGACATGGCTTGATACTGTATTGTGAGGGTACTAAGGGAATGTGTGATAGTGTTAGGTTAAGGATGAAGCATTCAGTTACTTTGAGGGGAATACAAAGGAGAGTGATGGGGCAGTGTGATGAGTGTTGCATGGGGTCTTTGTTGGGTCTGGAATTTGAGATGATTGTACTGTGCTTCTAGATGTTGGTTACGGTATACTAAGATAGTCCAGCCTGCCAGAGGGTTATATCTACCAAAGGATACTTTAAGAGATGTAGCAAACAGAACAATCAGATGGGACACAGGAGATAAGCTGCAGGAAGCCATAATATATTCAGACTGAAATTGATAAAGATAAATATAGTAATTTCAACATCAAAGCGGTAGAAAAAAATTGAGACAATATAACAACAAGACTTGCCCAGGCAGGGATGACTGGAGATGCATATCATGGCCAACCTCCTTACTTGAAGTTCCCAAAGGGAGTGGATGTCATGGGAGTTGTTATAAAAATATAAAAAGATAAGCAAGTTTTATGAATAAGGGAATGGAGAGAACCATTGCTCATGTGTTAAAACCTTCCTCTTCATACTGATTTCATGCTAACTGTTACATACAGTAGGTGATGGATGTCCAAATCAAAATCTTTCCCATAAAAATCTAAATATAGTACAAGTTCACCTTCAGTGTCTCATGAATCATATGCATGCTCAAATATATCAATGTTATCAACTTTATAGGAATGTTATGAAAGTCCTTCCTATGCTGACATATGACTGTAAAATAAGAAAATGTGATAATACGATATGTCACCCCAAATCATACTAAATAAGACTTCAAAAAAACATCAAACTTTACCGGTACCTACAAACGTTTATGACAGCATCACTATTACATTTTTTTTGTAGCATACATCCATTCTACTGCCAATGGCATCTTTACATTCCAAAATGAAACATTGTTTCCATATCATAAAAAATTCTAAGACTCAACACTTTTCCTTCATCATGAAACGTCAACTACAGTAAAGGTTAGACTGTGCTGCTATTACTCATATTTTATTTTTATGGTGAATATAGCTCCTTACTGTACTATTATTTTCTTCAAAAATTATTATTCAACTTTGTGAATGACAGTTCATTACTTAACATCAAGCAAATAATATGTAACAATCTTATATAATACATCAATATGTAGTGGCTTGCATTCTAATGGCCAAACACAGCCATTTCTTACTATACATTACAGCAGTAGATTTGTCTCTACCTGACTTGGTGTTCTCTGCTTCTATCAATAGGAGGAATCTGAGTGGTTGTTGAGCGACTTCTACCCTTTGGTGGAGTGCTTCAACCTAACTCAAAAATCCTTAATGATATTAGCTTTGGATATAGCGTCAGCTAGAGTAGAACTGCTGCAGTTATGCCTTTCTCTTTACTTGAATAGTATTAACCAGGAAAGTATTTTAACTGACTGAAGGTGGAGATATAGATATGGCTTTATTAATATACTTGTTCCAGCAGTAATCAAAACAAAAATATCTACACTACTGCACTCCTTTACTGTACTGTATGCCTAACAAAGCACTTTCTATAGTACTCTGATGTTATTACCTTTAACATAATGTTACACCCTTTTTCTTACTGCCAGCATCAAGATAGTGACTCTGCCGGTATTTAGAAGAATGTGTATCCTCCCCCTGAGACACCAGAGAGAAAGGATGACTTCTTCTGTGAGACACCCACTTGGGCACCAGAGGCAGCAGCCAACTGAGCAGCATTGGGGGCAACTCCAGGTGGTGGTGGAGGGATGCTGGGCTGGGCTAGACCATCAAACCTGGCACCACTGTCATACCCATTCTGAAAGGGAAGGAAATATGTTTCACATTTAATAGTATCACTCAAAATATGTATGCTAAACCTCACTGCTATATTTGTACTGGGGGAAAACTATCTGGTAAGGTATTCCATATGACAATATTATATCTATAATCATCAAGCCAGTTTTCCATTTTCCAATGCCTTTATATCTGTGACAGAGATAAGGTACTGGATTCAAAGAATGGTAAGGCTTCAGAAGTGGATGTAGTGACTGCTGAGATAGTAAGCACTGTGGATAGTATGCATTCTCAGAAAAAGACATTCTATGCCCTATATTGGTTGAGGATGATAATTATGTCAGCTGGTCTTGGGAGGCTAGTGATGTACGTACCGAAGGACTGAAAGAAGGTAAATTATTGTACAACTTTACATAAAGAAGGGAGCAAGGAGTGACTGTATAAACTACAGAAGTATAAGTGTAAGTAAACAAGGTGTATGGTAGAATGATTATTCATAGGGTACATGAAAGTT
Organism: Petrolisthes cinctipes; assembly: GCA_033782935.1. Taxonomy (NCBI): domain Eukaryota; kingdom Metazoa; phylum Arthropoda; class Malacostraca; order Decapoda; family Porcellanidae; genus Petrolisthes; species Petrolisthes cinctipes. The sequence goes on along the minus strand of JAWQEG010002549.1, from coordinate 13,910 downwards.
CTAGTGAGTGATGAGCAGGGAAGCTTTCATGGCAGCTGAGGATATATTTTTTTCGGAGGCAGTTGATAGAAAAAGCATGAGAAAGATAGGAAACTGTTTATGGATTTAGAGAAGTTTGTGACAAAGTGGATATGGAATGGGAGCAATATAAGGGGAAGGATCTGTGGGAGGATGGGAGGGGTAAGGGTCAAGGGAGGGGTAAGGGTCAAGGGAGGGACCAAGTTGTCATTGCTTAGCCCAAACTTTTTTTGCATATGTTCCCAATCACTACACTCAAATGTATCCTCAGAATAGGGTACTTGTCAATGTATATACTTATATAACCTTACCATAACAAGAACATTCTGTCCTGGCTGGTAGGGTGAAGCAGCTGGCATGGCAGCTTGAGCTGGATAATACCCCTGCAGCTGCTGCATATATAAAGCCTGCTGTTGCTGCATGTACAGAGCTGCCTGTTGTTGCTGTTGTTGAGCTTGTTGACTCAAAGCTAGCTTCTGGGCCTGTTGATTGGCAGCAAGCATCTGGAAAACATATAATAGTGCACATAGAGCAAATATACTGAGGAATGTTTTGTTTATGAAATAAATTTCAATCATATCAGTGCCCAATATGCAATACAGTGCAGTATGGTTACTATTTCTACACACTGATAAATCTTATGTACATGGAAGCAGGGTAGGATTATATTTTCCTAGGAGATGAATTTAAAGATTTATAATTGAACAACACAGTTAATGCAGTATGTTTATAATACAATACATATACAGGAGACATCTCAATTTCTACAGTAATAAAATTAGCCTGTACTTCAATAAGATTACTAAACTGATGAGGCGTGGTGTTACTTGGGCCAGCCTCTTCCCTGTTCAAACACCATTAATGTGTTTAGTCCCACCCCCTTTCTCATGTCAACATCTCTTGCACTTTGGTGTCTCCTGTCATTTCAACACCCAGAGTCCTGACTTTTAAAAACATCAGAAACATACTAGTGAGTATTGCTAAGCCAATGGAACTTAGTTTCTATTTACAGATACATTTACTTCTTATCTAATTTTCCTTCAAATCTTGCAATCACTCATCTCCTTTTCCACTTGCAAGTAACCATGCAAACATGCCAGTTTGCATTTATTTTTTATCATTAATCATCAGGCAAAATCACCGTCTGCTAATATAATTGTTATTCTAGATTGTATAAAACAGCTTAAGGGTTAATAATTAAGGTAACACATTTTAGTTATCTATTTATCCTTCACTAGGAAGATGAACCAAGTTATCAAGCAATACTTCACATCCTCTTTTGGGGGAACTTTCCAATTAACTTTGTTTTTCCTTCTGAATGATCAATAATATATATTATCCATTATCTCCACATTACTGAAGAATATATAAAAAACAACTAAACATTTTAACATGCATGTAAACGCTTACAATAAATTCTGCCATTTTTCAGCTGATTAATATCATAGACAAACCCCAAACAAACATGCATCGTCTTGTTGTAAAGGCACCCATCATAATATGCTATGCTGTACCGTACAGTACTACGACTGCAAATCTTTTATAGTGTGAGGAAATATTAACAAATAGGGTGTACAACTGCACGAGGACTGGAGTGGGATTACAGTACAGGAGTGAAGGGGAGAAGTGGTAGGCCAAGAACAAACTGAGGATGGTAGGAACAGATGGGGTAAGTGGGTATTGATGGGCTGAAATGAAAATGTTTGGAGGCTATTCAACTATAGCCACTCTTTTGGTTAAGGTAATGTTCATAGACACCTCTTTGTGTATAACATGGTACCACAAAATTACTGGCAATTTAAACGTGGTCACCGAGATCTCATCGTACCAAATTGAAGAGGTTGTGGGAAGCCGAGTGACATTTTCCTGTAAGAAAACTATTCAAAACATGTATGTACAGAATGTATCATACCTTCCCTTGGATGATACCCGAAATAAAATTACTTGCTTACTTTACTGGCTAAGAAAAAAGTAAAATCCTATGCTTTGGAGGTTAGTGTATAAAAAAATTTCACATAATTTATGGCAGGTAGGAAAGGGATGTCCAGGAGGGAGGTGGTGTGATTGTGAAGTAGCTCTCATGTTTTAGAATTGAAACTCTATATACAGTACTGTAGTTTTCTCCAATCATAATTTTGTTCGAAATTTCATGAAATACTTTTAGTGGCAGGTGGAGAATTTGGCTCAATATGGTACAGCAGATTTCATCAATCTTAGGAGCCACTTTTTTGTCCTTATTGTTTCACTGTTGGTTCCACTTAGTGGTGGTTGAAGGCTTGGCACGAACATTCTCATATACAGGTCTAGTCTCCTCCTCAGAAGTAAATCAGGTACCCCCCAAAAAATTAATAAGGTGCATTATTATTGTTTTGATACCTCAACATCAAAATCAAACACAACATATACAGATATTATTTGAAACCACTATACTGTATTTATTTACTAGGTTGTCCCAATCATTCTTACACCCCAGAGTAGCCTTCTGTCAAGTTGTGGTAGATCTGCAGTATTACTGTACAGTATGAATACAGACAACTGTTTGTCCAAAACAATATCTGTTCATGATAAACATTATTACATCCCTAAGATATAGCATGCATTCTATACAAATGACGTGTTACTCCAAAAAATAATTACAGTCAAACCTCCTCTAACAGTACAGTATAAGAGAGAAAATAAGATCAATTTTTTGGACAATAATAAAGTTCAGTTACTCGTTTTTGCTAATTGTTTTGCTACCCATCAGAAATACAAACTAGCTTGATCGTTACACACTAACATGGCCACGAGGAAAGTTCTGTGGTTGAGTTTGCCTCACAACCTAGCATTTACCATTCAGAATCTTCGATAAGTGCACTATGAAACCCACACTGCAACTCAAAGACTTACTTAAAGCAACACAGTTAATATATTACATGGATATTATTTGAACCATATTAATGTTTTAAAGGATATTATACTTGGGGGTTACCAAAAATATTTCCCCACATGGGGAAATATGTTAACTTTGGGCTGTGGGGCAGGAGCAAAAAAGGGTTTTCAAAAGTTCTTGAACTGTCCTTCTAAAGCGATATTTTTCCAATGCAACCCTGTAGATGATTTAATGACTCATTTTGAGTAATAACAATCATGGCATGATAAAACTACTGGAAGATAAAGAAGCCTTTCATTCCCACACAGGTGAGGAAGCTCTATTGCCAATCCTTTCCTGAAATACCATAAGCCCTTGGAAGAAGTTAGAGGGGATATAAAATAAACCAGACTGGCTATTAAAAATTATAAGTCACTGAATAAGTGAAAAGAAACACACTATGATAGACTGTCCTGATGAAGCAATTAAAGTACAGTTGAATATTTCTTAAAATTAAAGTTACCCGAGTATTTAGGTGATTTCATAGACGAAGACAGGAAAATGAGCTGGATAAGAATGAAAAAACTAGTGAGAGATAGAGATAGTAAAATAAAAAAAGATCGACAATAAAAGCTATAGCTATAGAAAATACTATTTACTTTCTTTTGTATACATGCATATTAACACACTATTACACTGTACAGTATGCACATATGAATGAACATCAAACTTCTTAATTTTCTCTTGTAAATTAAGGCATTTTGGTTATGCCTTAAGCAACCACCTCTAAGATACAACAGTGCAATACAGCACTCCATGAGACAAAGACGCAGATCACAATCCTATGGTTGTAGCCAGAGATGTAATAATATTTTGACTTCACTCAAAATATCTTACCTACAGTCACATCTCTGCACTAGCGATGTCAACAAACTATCGGTGCCCATCGGAGAACAGCTTCTGCTGAGATCCATCTCATTAAAGAGCTACGGTACCTCACATGGACAGTGGCTTTGTCTGCTGGGGTCAGCTGACACATCACACTGCTTCCATTTGACAGGAGAATTTACTGGGAGATGAACCTGTCATCAGCAAAGTTAAGTTATATTCTTACTTGATATTAACATGAGCAATAGCCCATCTTCCTAATTCTTCATACAGATGGCAGAATAAGTTATTTCTTACTTGAATCGAGTTACACAAGCTACAATTTACTTTTTTTTTTTTTTCGAAAAACATTATGATACAATCTCTTAGGATAACAGCAACCTGTATAATCTTTATGAAAACAGTACAGTACTTCCAAACACAATCAAAATGTGAGACTAAAGTAAAGTGTTTTTATAGTCACACAATTATACTACACTAATGAAATGAACATTTTATATTTTGATTATCTAGATGACACTAGGATGAAATGTATAATCATCAGGTAAAAAAAGGTGCATGTGTAAGGAATCTACAACATACATAAGACACCAGGCAAATGAATAATGTACTTAAGCCATCAAAGCATATGCAATTAAAGCCCAAGACTCAAACAATGAAATTTAGGACTGTATTTACTCAAAGGTTTTTATATATTTAAGGCTGGTTATTAAAATCATCTGACTCCACTGATCCATATAAGGTGTATACAAACTTTACTATATAGTGTGCTTTGATACTTCAGTCTCTTGTAGTTTCATATCTGTACAAAATATTTTCAAACTGTATGGTATGCAATCATCTTATAATAGTCATTATGCTCCCATGACTGAACTCTTAGAGATGAATCAGAGAATCTCTGAAGAAGAAGAGTGAAATCCAGAACACTGTGCTGTACTTCACTCCCAAAATCAGTACTGTAGCAGGAAAGTGATAAGATTCTGTTTAAGTAATGTAAAAAATAAAAATTGAAACCAAAGCCACAACTACTGTATATCCTGGAATAACTGATTCCATAATCTAAGGTCAACATCAATATTCTGCCTCTAACTGCACGCTTCAGGCAAAAATAGCAAGTGTTTGTGATTCTCAAGGCCATAATCAAAATGTCCAGGGCTAGGTGACATTGATGATCAGTACAATAATTATTCCATACAGTGTAAACTGAGCCACTGTACAAGTAATATTCATCTAACTAATTACTTTCTTTGCATATAGCCTAACAGCCTTAAATTACATAGCATTATACTACTAGCTGCAGAAACTGGTTACCCTGCCATTTACTCAACTAAAACTGATATGGTCAGGAGTACTCTGAGGGGTATGGCAATCATAATCTCCCAATGAGTCTGATTACAGCTGTCTTTCATCACACCACTACCTGGCAGGGTGAATAGTTTCTGCATCCAAGTGTATCTTTATGGAACTAAATATTAGCACAATTAAATGGAAGGCAAGTTGGCAACTCCCTCAATAGTAGAATCACAGGCAACATTAAAGTTAGAGATAAATGATGCATTATAACTTTTAGCAGATCATGGCCCACTGGAACCACAGTTATTCCTTAGTGTAACCTCACTGATGAACAGAGCATTAAGACATACCATGTAAAATATTCTGAACTATCCACAATATATAGCTCACTTGCTATTCCAGTCTCTATGAAGATTAATGTATTATCTATGATTTTGAAAAGTAGGAGCCATTTATCCTACTCTTTTTCTTGTGCCAAGTTAACTTTGCAAACTAATTTTTGGCCCCCTGGGTCCAACTGTTTAGCCGCACATAGACATACAAACAGATGGACAAAAGCATCAAATATTAGTTTTGACGTTTTATCTAATTTGAAAACGGAGTGGTTTCATTGATGTTGCCTTAGCCTCCAGTTAAGTAAGCAAAAACAGTTCCCCGACAGTGCAATGAATCAATAAGGGATAACAAAATCCACACCAACAGAAAAGCACATCACGAGATGAAATAAATGCACAACAGAAAATAAACACATACATGTACTGTACAGTACTGCTGAACTACAGAAAGAACGCCAGAAAAAAAGTAGTCTTAAGGATCACATTTTTTGTCCAAGAGAATTTGATTCATTATCAGCACTCAAACCTGACATTCATGTGCAATTACTTGAACTGTATTAACACATTTTGGGATTGTTTGGCAAGCCTTATAATCACACTAGGACACTTGGGTAATTAGCAGATAAAATGTTATCTACTGTATGCTAGCAATTCCTCCAAACTGTAACAAAACACATTACAGACATGTATTTCAATTAGGTACAGTAATCTGTTTAACCTAGTTTGCAGAACACAGAAACCTCCTATTCGCCAACATCTTATTCCTTACATTCGAATTTTGACAATTTATCAAGTTAATAAAATTCTGTTCTGATGCTGGAAGATCTGATGGTTATGATCGATAATTTTCACCAAAAATATTTCCCAAAGAATAAATGGTAGGCTATTATTTAAAATTATATATCAGACACTGGGAGGAAAGTAAAACTAATCAGTCTGATTAACGAATTACAAAGAAGCTGATACTGATGATTCCATTGTAACAATTTAAGTCTGGTAAGGTGTGTCCTGTAGTGTGTACGGTAATTTGTTTGTACGTATGATATGAGGAGTAGAAGAGTCATGTTTTATTGAGTATGTTGTACTATTGGTGTAGAAGAGTCACAAAGATGACTGACTTTATTTTCTGGGTAGATTTGATTCTGCACACATTTGCATGCAATACTAGGCATATCAATATCATTTACACACAAATATATATTTTTTTTTTTGCTCTGAACATCTGCTAAAACTAACATTATCAACATAAGAATCCAATAATATAAAATTAACCCATCAGACAAAAACACATTCCAATATTGTTATGAAAAAAGTCTCTTCTTAATCAATGAAGCAATAGGGCATGCATAACAGCAGACATGAAATGCAATATTTATAACATGCAAGGTGTCCCAGGAAAAACATGCATTCATCCTATAAGCATTAATTAAGCTTATTCTATGCAACACATTCCACTGATATGTCATATTCACAATAAATAGAAACTTACAAATACTAGGGGATATGAGCATTAGTGTGGTTCAATTGCCCACTTGTTCATAAATGTGACTACAGTATCTGTACTTCTGTCTGACATACCTCCTTCTTGCACTTGCTTCTTACATGTTAAATAACACCAACATGAATTATGAAAGCTTTTCTTGGGACATAATGTGTACCACTAAGCAGTCAGCAATAACTCACACTCGAATGTCTCTTCACACATTCATTAGTTTATGAAACAGAAATATTTACCTCCTCTTATAACAGAACATTCATGCATTGCCTAACTGATGATACACAGGCAATATAATTTAGTATATATGTCCAATAAAAAGAGCAAGTACTATGCATTATGAATATTTAACATTCCCAGGTTCAGATTAAACACATAAGAAATCATTATCTCATTCATATTTCAGTGATTCAGTCTTCAAAGTGCTTCTTATCACTCTATATTATATTATTAATGGAGAGTGCTTAATTTTCTCAGTCTGTGATAGCCATTCAAATAGATGAATGATGAACCTGACAGTGTTAAACACAATACAGTGATCACTGTTTGTATACAATAAACAGTACTGATATTATAATTTCAAGTACAGTCGTGGCACATAGTCCTTGATCAGGGTGTAAGGGGAAGTCTGGTCAAGGATTACTTGCCGCGACTGTACATAAAAGTAGAAAATTATAAAGCCAAAACCATAGACAACAAATACAATTAGTATAACAAGAGGCAAAGCAAATGGAGGAGGGTGAGGGGGAGTGATTTCAAAACTTGCAAAGTCTGTGCTTAAAGATTTGAATGAGAATTTTGTGAGTTTAAATATTAAACAAAAACATTTCCACCACCATTTCTAAAACTTTGTTCTACCCCTACTGGTGATAACTGCCATCTGAATGTAGAACCAGTTTTGTTCGATGCCAAGTAACTTGCCGATGCTTCAGTACCAAACTTTGTACAGAGGTGATGTTATATCCATATCGGAAAAATTCTGGCAGACAGCGAACACAAGCATTCTTGTCTTCTTGACTATTTTAATAAGTTGCATTTTTCGTTTAGACATGAGAATTTCTATCTCACTCAAGAAACATGATGTAAAGTGTCATTTCACAAGCTATCCTTAGTATCGATATGTAATTTTAGTCTTGCTAACATTAACATACCCACACTGTGTAGATCTAGTGTTTTATTGGCATAAGAGTACCACCCTATGTTACTGCTAACTTAAGAAAATAAATGTAGTTTCCATAAAGTCACTAATATTATGTAGAAACTTCTAATGCCAATATGGCACTACCACATTATGCAATCATCCGAGTTATTTATAAACTTAAGCTTGAATACAATATTTGTCACAATGTAGCACTCGTAACATTCAAAGATTACACGTTTTTTACGGTAAAACTACCAAGGCAATATTACCCACTTATGACTGTACAGTACAGTACTTCGAAAAATTAAATTAGTACAATTCACTAGTCCATATCCAAATAATGTCAATACACAAGCCTCTTGAAGGGAGAGAAGTCATGAGTCAGGGGAATATAATGGACATTAAACTTTGACAACATACTTCGATTACCACCAGGTAAGTAATGATCTTATGGGAAGACTTGCATCATCATAAATATCACAATGAAAACCCTGCAATAATTGTGGGTTAAAAAAATTGGGATTGTAACCACACACTGGCAGAAGGTATATGTCCACAGCTGATAATCCTCAAGGCTTTTACTTTGCATCAGATTGTCTTTTATGGAATTCCTAACCACTGGACATCCAACTCCAAGGATTCATAGTAAGACTTAATAATAAATCAGCTGTAAACATTTAGAATCAGCTACAGTACTATCAGTCCAGTTATGAGGCATATTTCTACACACCAAGAATGTATGAATGGAGTTTAAGTAAGCCGTCATTGTTTGTACAATGGTTTATTGTGTTGTTTACTAACACAACCAGTAAATCATTATATTAACCATAAGAAAAGTTTATATGAACTTCATTCATCAATCCTACATTGGCAGATATTAAAGCCTGTAAATGTACTGCATTTTTGGAGAGTAAGTGACTATGGCAAACTCTTACACTTCAAACTTTTCATTCACTCACCTTCCAGATCTGCTGAGGGCATATGAGGAGCTCTGGGAAATGGCTAACCAAGCATTAGACTGAAAATTATCTTTTACTGATACAGTACATACTTATTTTCTCACTTTCACTTTACAGTACATGTGCCTGAATAGTGTCAAATTTATATAAATATTAAATATTTGTTTATATTCCGACTCTGGACATAGGGTTCATGAAGCATGTTATTGAGGCCCAGGTCAACTCCTACCCACACACAATCATATCACAATTTCCAAACTGGCACCCACCCAAAGAGAGGGATGAAAAAGTTATCCCAAACACTGCGGCTGTTATAGTACCTGCATATTAAAGTGCTTGGTTATCATTGTCGTGGAAGGACTCGATAACACACAAATCGCTTTACTCAGCCTAGCATATGGTACCAATCTATATTTTTCTGTCAACTCTGTGGTGCCCATTTCTATATCTCAAACCTGATTTTACTGCAGTGAACTGTATCTGCCTCTTACCTCTTTGTTGTGTGATTTTTAAGCAGGGTGTCAGTTACAAACTTATTTAATAAAACATTTATCTAAATAAGACTGAGGAGTTTCTATTCTGCTGTGATCATTCCGTGTTGGAGCAGATGAATGTAACACCAAAATGGATTGGTTGATATTACGTTGGGAATAGACATGATGTTGAAATCTTGAGTGACAAGCTCGAGTCTCAACCTCTACATTCTACAAAACCAGAGCATTTTTGAAAAATCCTGTGAGTTTAGTACATGCAGATCTTCTTTTGGATATATCTACTGTACATACTACAGATATATCACTGATAATGATCCGAAAATGATTACCCCTTACACAGTAAAGTAAGTATACAGTATATCTATCTAGATACTGTACTGCATTTGTCTCAATTTTTTACTTTAGTGCAAATCTATTACCCCTCCCAAAACTCAAGTGCATTTCTCAATCCCAAGTAACCTTCAACCATATACTGTATGTCTATAGGTGTCAACAGAACTTTGAATTCATTGGTTCACAGTTACCAGGTTTCATAAGCTGCACCGAAATTAGATTTCCATTACCAGTTAGAGTAGTCCCAACCACAATTTGAGGACACCCAGCCCCCGTATGGCAAGAGAATGGTCAAGGAGAGATAAAGAGTGTACAGTAGAGAGGGAAGAGTCACCAATCACCCAGACACAAGGGACACAGCCAAGAAGGGTAGTAATAATATGTGCGGGAATACTGGTGTGACATCGCTCTCTCCAGGCTACATTATAGGCTGGCAGCAGTGTGTCACCACTTACTACTCTAGCTGGGCTCTAAACTTACCTTTGATACCAATAACATGGCTAGAAATAGCCCTGGGCTACCTTTTGTAGCCATGCCACTAGAATAGACTATTGGAATGAAGGGGCCAAATTAAAAAAAAAAAAAATTACTGGTGGGTTGGGAGCAAAGTTTCACCACTCGCTATCCTAGACGAGATACATGTATTACCATAACTATCAACAAAATCGCTACTAATAGCCCAGCTAGTTTTCTGTAGCCTGTGCATTCTCCTCACTGTAGAGGCCTATCAAATTGAATGGACCAATCTTATAAAGCCACTCAAGTGGAAAATCATAATTAAGGGTTTCTCCAATATTTTACAATATATATATATATATACTGTATATATATTTTGGCTATTGCTTTTCATGTTAGACTGTCTATTTCAATTCTACAGTATTTCAACACTACGGTATATGTACATATACGACAAACATTTCCCATTCATTCATCATACACTCACTCTCTAAAACCCCATAGGGGGGTATTGCCTCTAGTGATGTGGGCAATACTTTAAGGGTTTTGGCGCCCCTTCGGCCCCAAGCACCCCCTTTCATTTCTTCAACTGTCCCTCTTTTCTTTCTATTTCCTTCCTGCTTGCTGTCTCACCTCTCTATCATTTTCTTCTGGCGCTATATGACCTCGCTGTTGCAGCGCCTAATATCAATCGATCATAATCAATCACTGTCCAAAATAATTATTAAGCTTGGGGGGAAAACCACAACCATTAGGAAACCCCTGCCTTTACTGGATGTGCACAAAAATTACCTAACCAGGGTGCATTTCATGGCAGAAATGTTAATAATATACAGTACTGGTAAAACAAGTTTTGTCATGTAATAAAATTCATGAGAAGGTATAAAGTGCTTATCACTATATTTAGCACCTAGAGATGGTGGAAATAGCTGTAATGTATAAACTGTAATCAACATTATGGTTGCATTCATAAGAAATTCTCAATGTTGCGTTTAAAGCCACTGTTGCATTGCTTAGGATGTACGAGTCAGCACAGCATACATAAAGCACTGTCTGTATAGCATCCTCTCATCTGAATAATAACTAATGAAGAAAACCAGAACAGTCTTGGATTACTCTCGATAGAATTGCACAATTTCAATATCTTTCTAATAACACACTTAAGACTCATTGGTTTGGATCCAATTGCTGCATTATAAACATGTAGTTCTGCTGTTTGATAATTACTTGAAGTATTAGCAAAAATATATAAAGTGCAGTCCATTCACATCAGACAGTGGGCCTTGCTCAGATATACAAAACCAGACTGCCTGCCACCTGTCTGAGCCTGAGAGAGTTAAAGTCAAGTGAATAAACAGAGAATAGAAATATATGTCCAAAGTGATGCCATCAGCACAATGTTAACCATTTCCTCACCCTCACCTGCAGTTTAGCCACTTCCATGTTAGCTTGTCATTTAATCATTACAACAAAGACAGTTTCACAGTGCAAAACTTTCCATTTATGAATATTTTACTAGTTACTGGAATGTGCACAACTACTCTATAGTACAGTATTTATGCTCTCCAATGCAAGTAAATTAAGGTAATATATTATGGAATGTATTTGCAAGCATTATGTATGGTACCACTGTACTATTATGCAAGGTACTATTGGCCACAAATATTCGTACCCACCTCTGTTTTGCTTCAACCAGAATTCATCTGGTAACACTGACTCGCATGTCCAGATGTATGATATCCTTCTGTTCCCCCTCTTCACTTTCCCTTCACATGAATAAGGCGATATATATCTGTAGCTATTTTCTCACATTGTGGCGATATTCTATAATTACTGAAATTTATACCTTCATTCTGTCAAACTATTTACTATCATGTCACTTTTATGTGTTAAAGATTAAGAGAACTGGTCCCCCTCCATCTTTCTTTCCTTTCTTTAGCTCCCCTTCCCTCATCCCTCCCCCACCTTTCTCTCTACTGTTCCCTCCCACCTCACTTTTTCTCTCCACTGCCCTCTCTCCCCCTCTTTCTCTCCACTGCTCCCTCCCTTCACCCTCTTTCTCTCCACTGCTCCCTCCCACCCCCCTCTCCCCCTCTTTCTCTCCATTGCTCCCTCCATCCCCTCTCTACCTAACATGCGGCCTCCAACCTCATCTGTCTCTCTTGTTCCCTTCCTCTCTCTCATTCCCTTAACTTATCCTCTAACTCTATCTATCTGTGGCTTTCCCTTCCTCTTTCCACTTACTCACTCTCTCTTCTATCCTAATCACACTCATACTCTAAATGTTTTACCTCGTATTGAGTTTGAATTTCTTTCGTATTTATTGCTTTTAACTATGAGTAGCGTTTCCTAACTTCTTTGTATCTACTGGTTTATTAAAGGTATCATTTTTTGTCTGACATATATTTTTTAGTGATATTTGAGTCTAATGGATCAGGAAATTAAAGAGTTTGTTTATCACATGGGTGGACTCCACATTTCTCCTAGACCTTATACTTTCCATCATTCCAGTCTAACGACAGGTTGGAATCTTTTTAGCCTTGCCCATTAATATTTTTAGATAACAGTGTAAAAGATATTAAAACTCTCTCTCTCTGCTTTTGTTTATAGAGCGGCGCAATATCAAAATCAATCAGTGGTCCGCACCCCTGCATTCCCAATAATGCTAACCATTTAATTTAATTCCTGATTCAGAAAGAAAGTGCTAATGGAGTAAGGAAGCTCCTTCACAAATATAGTTATTCATATTGTATTGTGTGTACTGATGTTAAAACTATGAATTTATTTTATCCGTATACTGTAGGGGACCTGGTATTAGTTTATTACAGTTGTAGTGAAATGCAGTGGTATGAATAGTGTTAGGCACTGCCATGATAGATTTCTTGTCTTTTTCTTAATTAAATGTATAAATACTATGTTATTCCTAATTTTAATGCAATCTTTTTCTTGAGTTTTTACACTTGTTTTTTGATGGTTCCAAAAATTTTTTTACACATTAATTTGACAATTGATTTATAATTTTTTTTTTTATGATGCTAAGGAGAAACGGTGGACAGGCACGAACTGACAAGAGGGGGATGAATCACATTTGTTTTCGACTTATTTCGGCTGCATGAATCTTTCGAATCTTTAGGTTTGAAGCCATAGGATTCATACTCATTGTAATACTGCTTTTTGTCCTTGGCTGCCATCTATACCCTGCCAAATAAGCAAAGTTTTTCGGGATAGAATACAAGGGAACTACACATTCGTAGGATCATAAGCCCGATAAAATTATTACGATACTAGATTACAATAATATTATGGCAGCCGAACTGGCGGAGCTTAATTTATCCGAAAACGATCCAGATGTATTAATACCTCATTTCCGAGAATAAATGGTTCTGTGCTTACTCCTGTTAAAATTTTTTCCTTGGATTTATATAAGTTCAAGGAAACCAGAGCACACCGATGTCTAAAATGGGAACAGTAATACTTGTGCAGCTATGTTGAACAAATATTTTTTATGCAAAAACGTAAACATTCGTAATTATTCGTTTACGGTAAACAAGGGTCATGTGCTTTAACCAGGGTTGTCGAGTGTTTGCAAAGGTTTGAAATTGCTTCATTGATTTTTAGGTGGAAAAAATAACTAATACTGAACTATG
>JAWQEG010002548.1:7500-137796 GCA_033782935.1 Petrolisthes cinctipes | reverse complement strand
TTGGAATAGTTTGGAGGATCACAGTTGTTCCAGATTTACCAGTACTGTACTCCCTCCTTTAGAGATCTCAATGTTCACCACTGCCCATGACTCTCTTCACTAATTCATTACGTGAATATTGTACATTATTACAATAAGAACGACCACTAAGCCCTGAAGGATTATCTGGCACTAAGGCAGGCATGGGAGTAGAATAAAGTTAAGGACCCTGTGTTCGTGTATGATAATTGGAGGCTTCTGATTCCTCCTGACCATGCCATGAAACAAGCTCCTTCCATATAGGTGGTGTTTCGTGGCAATATTTGAAGGCCTCATTTATCTCCAATTTTCTCACTACATCACAGGGTTCCTTAAGCAGTAGTAATGATGTGGGACAAAAAGTGCATAAAACATGGGAGAGAGAACGTGGGGGTTTTACAAAGAAGGTCAGGGAGGGAGGGCAGCCAAGAAAAAAAAAAAGTATGGAAAAGCCACCCTCGACTGTGGCTTGTATTTGGTAGAGATGGGAAGAGGGGAGATACACTATGAAGTGCAAGGGAAGTGTCATGATCAATAGCCACAATCAAATAACCACCGACACTTTCCTTCCATCGTGCAAATAAATTAGTATCATATCAAAATATAATCATACAACACCTTACGTCAACTCGACCCCCTCAATTATTATTATGAGGTGCTGCAAAATCATACATGTGTTGTTTTTTATTACCAAGATATTTACTACGATGAAAGGAAAGTGTCGATGGATATTTGATTTTGGCTGAACACTTCACCACCACGAATAACTAACTGGACATATATATTTTTTTTAATACCACAACCTCGGGACTGTAGGGTGTCAGTAGCCCGTGACTCTTGCGAGGCCCCGAGATTATTGGGTGTCGCACTAGATGAGACAGTGGAGCTTCGTGGTGATGTTGGTACCGTATACAGCTTCTCTTCTGTCCCACTAGATGACGACACCTTATTTATACACGTCACTATCAGGAGACAAGAGGAGTTACACACACACACACTAGATGAGACAGTGGAGCTTCGTGGTGATGTTGGTACCGTATACAGCTTCTCTTCTGTCCCACTAGATGACCACACCTTATTTATACACGTCACTATCAGGATAAGTTACAATTGTTCGAATACTAAAAATAACCTCAAGTCACTTTAAACATTCAGGTTATTCTTTGGATGAATATTAAATATTTTGGTAATGCACTGTTTACATTTATCGCTGTGGGAATAACACTCAAAAGATACTTATAGACACCATGTTTACAATACTGCCAGGTTCTCACACTCTAGTAATGAGCATAATATGAAAATGTTCTTCAAATATGCTTAGACTATATTGCACAGTGGGTACGCAGGCATCAGTGGCTTGTGGTGGACACATTTATAGTCATAATGCTTCCCTCTGTTAATCGGGCGACGCAAAAGTTATTTCCTTGGCACCATCATAGTTTGTTTATGTGTTAAGTAAGCCCCGAGAAGTTCCTTAATGAACTCTCACCTCTGGTCAACCACAGAAGCAGCAGCACCTGCAGGGAAGACTAAGGGTGATATTATTAAGCTACGTCTTCGAGGAAAGGGCTCTTAGTCACTCAATTCGTATTATTATGAATACGAATTGAGCGACGAAAAGCCTTTTGCTCGAAGAAGTAGTTTAATAATGTGACCCTCTGAGGTACTATTTTAGCAGTTTTAAGGGGACAGTATACTTTTGTTACATTGGAGCGCCTTGATTCCTCCAAAGTATGCCAGGAAACAGGACCAGATGAACAAAAATAATGGTGTTTTGTTGCTTGGCATAGTTTAGAAGAATCAGTTTCTCCAGATTTTAAAACACTGTACTTCCCCCTTAATGTGAATATTAAGTTGACACTGTTTCGCTTACAGGATTCCAATTAAGGACCTGTGATCGTGTATGAAAATGGAAGGCATTTGAGTCCTCCTGACCACGCCACAAAACAAGCTTCTTCCATATAGGTGTGTATGTTTCGTTGTAATATTTGAAGGACTCATTTATCTCCAATTTTCTGACTACATCACACACAGGGTCCCTTACAAAGGTTATACAGTGTTGATAAATTTGAAGCAACAGTTACTTATTCCTCCAAACTATTCCAAGCAACAGGCCACCATTATATTTAGTAATCTGATTCTGTTTCCTGGCATACTCTGGAGGAATCAGACCTTATGGTACCAGAGTGTATTACCCCATAACACGTTCTCACTTCCACTTACTAACTGCTCTGCGCCACTGTGAAATATTCAGGTGGAAAAAAAATAATAGAAGTAGGAACAAAGTTTTCACTGTTTTATTTTTTATTTAGTAGTGTAGCGATGCCCAATACCAGGAATTAAACTGTGCCAAGTATTTACATCACTTTAGCTCCACCATCATAAACTCTCCACGACCAACTAACTAACTCTCTTGGCAGGGTACTCGTGTTGTTTGTTTTTAAGGTGATATAGTACACTCGTGATACATAATTTCTGACCAGAGACGAACGGCAGGCACCACACACACACACACACACACACACATACCCTGCATTCCAACTCAGCCTCTATAGGTGTACTGGGTGGGGAAATGAACAATACCAGGCGATTCGAAGCTGTCCACTCCTCACACTCTGGTCAGAAATTATGTATCACGAGTGTAGTCGGAGCCCGTGACTCTTGCGAGGCCATGATATTATTGGGTGTCGCACTAGATGAGACAGTGGAGCTTCGTGGTGATGTTGGTACCGTAGCTTCTCTTCTGCCCCACTAGATGACCACACCTTATTTATACACGTCACTATCAGGGGAGGTGGTTTACACATAGGTGGTGGTTTGGATCAAGGTCTCTATTACTTAATAAGGTGGAGATATTTATTTTTTCTCTTTGATTATTAGCACTGTACACTCGCAATCCAAAATTTGTATCCAGGTCTTGTTGAAGTTTCGAATCATCTGCCACACTAGTGACCCAATTACAACGATTATCCTGTTTCATATTTTGCTTGAACTCGCTTAATAAGGGGCAAGTACAGTGTAGGTAAATATGGAGCAAATGATTCATCCAATCTATTCCAAGCAACAGAACACCATTATTTTTGTTCATCTGGTCCTGTTTCCTGGCATAATTTGGAGGAATCAAGGCACTCTAATGTACTGTACCAAAGTATAGGCCTACTCTCCCCTTAATACTCGATCAGGCTATTAAAAGCAAGCCTGGATACATATTTTGGATTGCGAGTGTAGGCTACATACGTGCCCGACTTTAATTTGTGACTGATAATTTATGTGGGAAGTTCTTGTTCAAATAATTATAATCATTATATGTTATCGACTCTCTAGGGATCAAGGCCCGGACACTGTTAAGGTGCTATCACTTGGCCTCTTATCTCTTCTTGCCTCATTATCTGTCGTCTTTTGACCTTGTATATATTATTGATCATTAAATTTAAAAAGAAAGTCATGTTTTTACCGTTTATCATCAACAAAAATATCAACTTTGTTATGGCAAAGAGAAATGGTACACTTGCTGACAGTCCTTCAAAAATTATATCGTTTTATGAATAATTCTATAACATATTTTCAAAAAGATACTTTTTTAGACACTATTTATTTATTTATTTATTTATTTATTTTTAATAATATGACCTCGCTGTTGTGCTGCCAGAGAATTATTAAAATCTGCTGATTGTTGTGAACATGTAGGCCAACACTAGCGGTCAGAAATTGTGTCCTGATCCCTTGACACGATGAATCGCAACTATTATACCCGAGCTTTAATGATTCAAACAACTGTGTGTTGTAGAGAGACGCATCGTTGTTTGGACCTTCAAAGCTAGGGGATCGGGACACAATTTCTGACCGCGAGTACATTTTGGGTCTCATTGTCACATGCAGGTCACCTCCGTGCATCCCACTGTATGATGTTGTGTAACACCTGGTGGGACGCTAACTTCCTAGACTTGTAGGAAGGTTGACGGTAGAAGTGAGTGTGTGATAGCCGCTGAAGCTATGGCTTTCCTGGGCAAGTTTGTTACCGGAGACAATTTGGCTGCCTCTAGAAACAGCAACAGACTGTGTGTCATACAAGTAGGTGGCTTTGAAACACTGTGGCTATTCTGGCTGCCTATGAGGTGAGCGTCCCTGGGTGATGAGGAGCTGTTGGCTGGACCTGTAGGCGGTCTTTCTCTTCTTATTGGTGTTAGGCAAGGGAGTCGTATTATTTCTATTACTATTTTACCACTTGTAATTGTTCATTTAAATTTGATTTCATGTTGTATCTCCAATGTCTGATTTAGGCCCTATTTTGGGACCCTTTTTAGAGTCTGGCACCCTTATGCAGAGAATATGTCTTGCAAGGGACATTCTAAAGAGTGTGAGGCACACCCTTTTCATTAAATTTGGTTTAATGTATAGTACCTCCAATGTTTGATCCAGCCCATTTATGGACCCCTTATTTAGGGGTCCAGGGGCCAGAAGCAGTAGGCCGGGGCTCTCCGGCAGACATTCATATCTGCATAAAGTAGGTTACATAATACATAATCCTGTACTCAGATATTGGCACCTCGTTCATTTGACCAAACTGCTCTGGACTGCTGCTCTATGATGAGCGGCCCAGAAGGTGAAGAAGTCTGTACATGAGAATGTTGAAGAGAAATGGATGCAGTACTCCACCTTGTGGAATACCGAAGTTAAATGGTAGATAGTCACTGACAGTTCCACAAAACACAAAAGTGTCTACCAGAGAGGTAGCTCTCAATCCACTGAAACAATAGTCCTGAGAATCGTAACGATACAAGTTCATCCAGAATTACTTCACAGTGGCCACATCAAAGGCTGTGGGCATTATTCCTGTAGGTCACAAACAAATATACACACACTATATTTACTTCATATGTAATGTCAGTGGAAGATTACTGTAGGTATAAAATATTCTACTGCAAAAAAATCATCATCATTATAAAACTTTGGATTGTAAAAGATCCACACCGACCCTCCCTCCCTCCCTTTCAAGCTTTAGGATACATACATAACACTGGGTTGTATAAATAAACTTTATTAAGGGGGTAATACACTTTTGGTACATTTGAGTGCCTTAATTCCTATAACATATGCCAGGAAACAGGCCCAGATGAGCAAAAATAATGATGACCTGTTACTTGGAATAGTTTGGAGGAATCAGTTGTTTCAGATTTCCCAACACTGTACTACTCCCTTAAGGGGATGCAGGAATAGGGGGACAGGCTTGGGGGGGATTTAGGGGGTGCGGGAGTAGGGGGACAGGCTTGGGGAGGGTGAGGGAATAGGGGACAGGCTTTCTACCCACCCCAAGCCTGTCCCCTACTCCCGCACCCCCTTAATTAATTCACTCTGGCTAAAAACAAAAAAATTAATTATCATCTCAATTAACTTCTTGGTTGCATAAAAAAATTACTTCATTGTTTTGCTCTGGCTAAACACCAGACGTTATTATTATTCACCACAGGAAAGGCACATATGTATAGTTGAACAAATAGAAAGTGCAAGAAAAATCAGGCTGTATATGACATCATCTTCACCACTACTTAATTAAGGGGGAGCGGGAATAGGGGGACAGGCTTGGGGGGGGTTTAGGGGGGTGCGGGAGTAGGGGGACAGGCTGGGGGGGGGGGTTAGGGGGTGTGTGGGAATAGGGGACAGGTTTTCTACCCCCCCCAAGCAGCCTGTCCCCCTATTCCCACACCCCCCCAAGCCTATCCCCTACTCCCGCACCCCCTTAAAGATTGCTGATTGTTTGATATTAGGCGCTGCAACAGCGAGGTCATATAGCGCCTGAAGAAGGTGATAGAGAGGTGTGACAGCAAGCAGGAAGGAAATGGAAAGAAAAAAAGGTGAATTTCAACCCAATAGAGTCCCACCACTCAAAGTTCAGCCAATCACGTTCCACCTTACATTGGCTTTGGATTCTCAGTTATTCATTCATAAATATACAAGGGATTATATTACAAAGAACTGCCAAATGTTGTCATATACAGTACAGCCAAAATTTTCTTGCACTTTCTATATACAGTCGCGGTCAATAATAATCATCCACATATGGGTATCTCAAACAATTTACTGTCTAATGTTTTCACGTTCACATATGATGTTATTGTTTTAAGTAGTGTGTAGCTGCTTGTAATAAATTAAAAGATGGTAGTTAACCTATTTATTGGAAAGTTTATCATCAAAGGAACAGAGGGAAGCTGTCAAACTCTTACATGAGTTACCCCTATATGGATGATGATATTTGACCGCAACTGTACATTCAACAGGTTAAGACAAATATCCTTTAACCTAACATATATTATTTACATTATTTAATTAACTCAAGTACCCAATAAATAGTAATTAATTCCAGAACCCAACATTTATTCTAATGGTTCAAATTCATGCCAAAATAAAAACACATACAGACATAATTATGGTTAGTAAAGAAAGCTATATACAGTACTAAATAATATTATGGTTATTAAGTATGTATGTATACACGAAAATAATATTACCGGTATATATAAAATTATTAAGTATGCATACACTAAAATAATATTACCGGTATTAAATTATTACTGTACAACATTTTTTTCATATACACAAACTAAAAGACCTACTGTATTAGAATTTTCCCCTTTAATAAAACAAAGCTTATTATTAATTAAACTGTGTCACATCCAACAACATCAACATTTGGAAATTTCTTGATTGTTTTGCAACCCACAACTTTTTTTCTCTTTTTCTTCTTTTTTTCGGCGTTTGGTTGGGTGTTGTGGCTTCCTTCTTCATTCACCACGCTCGTAACTTTATTATCTGTTTCCACTTTCTTGTCTTTTTTCGCTTTTTTCTCTCTTTTCACATTCTTTTTCTCTGTTTCTTCTTGGTTGTCTTTTTCCACTTTCTTGTCTTTTTTCACTTTTTTCTCTTTCTTTTCTGTTTCTACTTTCTTGTTTTTCTTCTCTGTTTCTCCTTGTTTCTCTTTCTTCTCTGTTTCTACTTGTTTCTCTTTCTTCTCTGTTTCTCCTTTTTTGTTTTTCCTCACTTTCTTCTCTGTTTCTCCTTGTTTCTCTTTCTTCTCTATTTCTACTTGTTTTTCCATTTCCATTTTCTTCGCTTTTTTCATTTTCTTCTTCACTTTCTTGTCTAATTTTTTCACTTTACCAATAATATTTCCTTCACCTTGAACCACAGACTCTTTATTACACGGCTGGGTGTCAACATTGTCATCAATCATGGACGAATTGCCGTCTTTCTTCTTCTTCCTCTTCTTAACCTTGCCACTCTTGACTTTCTGTTTTAGGGTTGATAAATATTCAGGTGGCTGTACTTGACTGTCTTCATACATATTACATTCCTGAGTCTTATCACTGGAGAAATCGGAGTCTTTTATTTTCTTCTTCTTCTTAACCTTCCCACTCCTTTCTTTCTTTACGTTACTTTTTACCTTTTCGTCAGGTGATTCTTCAAGTGTATGTATTTGGTGGTCCTTAGTTAACTTTGCATCTGGGTACATCTGAGCTATATTCTCCTCATGTTGTTGTTGTTGTGTGTCATGTGTTGGTTCTCCCTGCAGGACGGTTAATTCACATTCCTCAGGAGTTCCACTTTCTTTACCTTCAGAAAATTTGCCTTTTAACCTCTTGGCCTTTGCCATTTTTTTTAATTTCTTGGATTTCTTTCGATTTTGTTTTGCCATAAGATTTTCAACTTGTTTATCAGTTAGGCTTAACACATTAACTGAGTTCCTAGGTACTGGTTCTAGATCTATATTTTCATAAGTGTTCATATCATACATATTGAAATCATACTTTGTTCTTCTTTCCTTAGATATTTTTGTCATGTCCACTGACAAGGATTTTACATTAAAAAATGCACGTGTTAGAATATTTTCAATAGCTTCCACTGGAGGGGCAAACACAGATGCCAGGGTTACACTAATTTTCTCACACAAACTTTCAGGAATGATGCTGCTACTATAATATTTTACTTCTTCCCTCAACTCACTAATATGCTGAATAACAGTTTGGTCAACATGTGAAGCCAATAACATAGATATCATCTTCAAATCTCTACGTCTCGTGTACCGCTCTTTGTCATTTTTTGGCATGTTACACTTTTGTCCTAAATCATAATAATATTTTACCCGTTTAAGCTTCTTTAACAAAATTTTCTCTGAAACATACACTGGATTCCAAAGCTCAGCTATATAATTTTGTAATTCTTTTAATAAAACAGTCTTATTTCTATTCACTTTCTTAAGAAAATTATAACACCAATCAGCATTGACAGTCTGGAAAGCAGTATTTACATTCTTTACATTTTTCAGAGCCATCTTCAACATATTCACTGCACGTGTCACAGCATCATTCGTCCCCTCTATATAGACCTGAAAAAAATATATATAAATCACATTAACTTTAATTACTTGTTCAACAGTTAGAGGTGAATTTTAAGGTTGTTTAAGATTATTATTCATAGTTACGGATGGGTATCCCTGTTGTACACAAGTAATATCCTCTGGCATTACACATAGTATAATGAGACAAACTAAATACAGTATATTGCTTCCTGTCAGACAGATATATTAAACCTAGTTAACTAATTTCTTTATGGTACAGTTATCCAAGGTGTTGCAACCAACACACACAAAAGGAAAAAGTAGTGTCAAGTATGGTTACTATACTGACTATCCCTGGTAATGTGCTAACTGGTGTGGAAGGAAGGAAGTAGTGTACTAAAAGACTGTATATTGGATATAATAGTTCCCTTGTACAAAAGTACATGGTAGAAATGGAATATGTAGAACCATGAGGAAATATGTACAATCTCCCAAAACTTATCACCAATAATATCCCTCTTTACATTATTTCAATCTATACTAAATTCAACTTAACACCACTTTTCTAGAGTAAATTTCAATATAGTGAAAATAATTTTATCTAACTGTATGTCATAATTAAAATAAAGAGGATTCATATGCCTGTATTTATAAGAAATAGAATACACTTCGCCCTCAATTTACAATTGAGTGCCAAAAAATCCTATTGTAAACTGATAGAACATATAAAGAACTTATTATTTAATGAGAAAAATAACAATGCATTCCTACATTGTCCTACTGTATCCTACCACTACCACTACCCACTGACCACTCACCTCACCTACTGTATATAAATAATTATATAGTAATTCACTAACCTAAATATGTCATTCTCTCTCTAGTGACCAAAAATAATTATAAACTTGTACTTTAAGTATGGAAATGTTTGTTTTGAGAGGTTGTTCACTCTAAAGGGGTTAGGCCGAAGCGTGAGTGTGTCGTCAGCAAGCACGAGGAGTAGGCTTGTGCAGTTACCACCAATAGTCCTCGAGTTTTTATTTGTACACACACATGTACAGTTGCCAAAAAAGGAATTGCGACAACTATTGATAGAAAATTAAATATATTAATGTCCAAAGTTGTTTGTAGGGATCATAAGTATGTATTACAGAAGGATATGAATATTTCCTTCTGTTATACATGCTTATAGTCGCTACAAATAGTTGTGGATATTACTATGGTTAAAGTTCCATCAAGATTTGTCGCAATTCCTTTTTTGACAACTGTACAGTCGGCCTAATGAATTCGTACACAGAACATTAGTTAAAAGAGGTCTTTATTCCACATCTTGCTGTAGGGATTGTTCTTCTGACTGATTCAAGTATTAGCCAAGTAACATTACTATAACAGGTTAGTGTTAGGAAATGAATGTACTAGATATTCTAGTTGTTACGAACCCTTGATATCATAATGGTGTATACGAATTCCTGAGGCCGACTGTACTTGGTTTGTATTCATTCGTGTATTCATTCCTATATGCATTCCTGTACTTGGTTTGTATTAATTCCTGAGGCAGACTGTACTTGGTTTGTATTCATTATTCTTGGTCACTTTCTCTTACAATCACTTCCACTTGTCACCATATCAATTGTCTGAACATTGTTTATTATACTTTGAGCCAGTATTTCTTTTAGTATTTAGCATTTAGTATTTTTTAGTATTCATAAAAATTAACAACTAAAAATATGAAAGAAAGCTAAAAACAATCTAAAATACGATAAAAGCACATTAAAAACAGAAAAAAAAATCTACTGCATGCATAGAACACACGTTGATGGTGAGTGAAGCCCGAGTCAAATGAGAAATCAAAACACAAACGTCACCATTTACATACTTCTGGACTTTATGTTTTTGTTATTTTTTGCATTATTCCTTTACTGTCTGTGATTGCTATGGGTACTAAGAAGGAAAGTGATAATGATTCCAAGTGTTATGTGGTTATGAGGAAAGTGATAGTGATTCTAGCGTCATATGGTTATGAGGAAAGGAAAGTGAGTGATTCCTAACATCATGTGATTATGAGGAAAGGAAAGTGATAGTGATTCCAAGTGTCATGTGGTTATGAGGAAAGGAAAGTGAGTGATTCCTAGCATCATGTGGTTATGAGGAAAGGAAAGTGATAGTGATTCCAAGTGTCATGCAGTAATGAGGAAAGAAAAGTGATAGTGATTCAAAGTATCATGTGGTTATGAGGAAAGGAAAGTGATAGTGATTCCAAGTTGTTGTTGTTGTTATGAGGAAAGGAAAGTGATAGTGATTCCAAGTGTCATGTTGTTATGAGGAAAGAAAAGTGAGTGATTCCTAGCATCATGTGATTATAAGGAAAGGAAAGTGATAGTGATTCCTAGTGTGATGTGATTATGAGGAAAGGAAAGTGATAATGATTCCAAGTGTTATGTGGTTATGAGGAAAGAAAAGTTAAAGATGATTAAAACGTATAAGCAAATGTCAGGTTGCCACGGTTGACAGTAGTATCATTCATAATGAGGCAACGTATATTTTCCTTCGTGTTGTTGACAGGGGACATCCGGCAAAAGGTTAAAATTCAATATATGCCGCGACCTTTGGAACTAATTAAGGGGGGAATTTTGTGTTGGTAAATCTGGAGCAAAACAATTCCTCCAAACTATTCCAAGCAACAGAACACCATTATTTTTGTTCATCTGTTCCTATTTCCTGGCATACTTTGGAGGAATCAAGACACTCCAATGTAATAAAAGTGACAAACGGTGGAATATTACTGTACTAAACTCTCCTTTGTCTTCAATACTTACCACACCACGTTGTTTCACTGATTCAACTTGCATTTTTGTTCCACTCTTCATTTCCAATTCCTTCACTATGGCTCCATTATTTGCTAACAGTGCTCTCTTCTGTTTTTTGTCTGTGAAGCGCTGAACAGAAACTTTCTGTTAAAACAAAAAACACACACACACAGGTTAGTAACAGAAATGAAATATAGGTGCTGTTCTGAGACCCCTTGATCTAGTTACTATACATCTAGACCCTATGTCCCTTTCCTAGGAAATATGAAAGAAAACAAACGAGAGATTTATACTGTAGTCAGAATGGGCCACACACACTTTCACTTCCCCTTGCAAAATTCTCCTTTCTTTCAAAATAATCACATGCCTAACAACATGCATATCCCTTGGTGAAGAAAGCTACATCCATTCTCATTCCAAACTCTCTTTCACAAACTCTTACTATTCTGTACCATCTTCTCCTTGGTCTTTAATTCTTAGCCCCTCAAAATCACTCTTTGTACACTTTTTTTAACTTCTTTTTAATGTCCATTCTTTCCACATGTCTACCATCTCAGAACACTTCTGATACTCTTTGATCAAATGAGTTACTCACACCACACCTTTCACAGACTTCACACAGTTAATTTTCCAGACTCTACACTCACACACTTCTCATTATATTCATCTATACAGTACTGCACATATTCTCAATATCTCATACTCATGCTACTCCAAAGTTTCACTATCATATGATAGTATGGACATGATCACTCCCTTGGGTTACTCTATTATCCTCTTCCTTTTCATACTTTCCTCTCTTATCCAATAATACCACATGGTACTTAAAAACATCAACCACTTCCAGTTTCTCACCCTCCTGTAAACTCGGTTTAGTTTAAAAAAAAATAACACGCACACACAGAGTCGTACCTGTAGTTTCTGGGCGGTAGAATGTGTAGTATACTCATTCCTCAATTCCTGTAGGTAACAAATTAAGACATTAAACATGATGGCAGAGGAAAGAAAGGCAGTCAACAAGACTCACTGAAAAGTGTTAAAGTGTATCATTAGGCTACCAGAGTAACTGAGTACAGTACATGTACAGTAAAAAGGAGTTTTGTTGATTTGCAAAATAAAACCTTTCTATACAGGACAATTTTATAACAGTTCCTATAGACATCCAACTTTGACAAAGCTAAAGATTTTGCAACACTATGAAGCAATAACCAAGAGTGAAGCCAATATTTCTTATACCATTTGTAAGGCATTAAACTTATTGCTGTACATTACGGTACTTTCCTTCTGAAAGCATAATTATGAATGGGAAGTAGTATTAATCTAAGAATGATATCATTAATATAAATATCTACAATACTGTACCTTATTCCCTTCCATGGCTTCAACATAATCTACCATCTTTGACTGTGGAGTGAATATGGCTTGAGGAACTGGAAGGTAGGTGTTCACAGAATGATGCCATTGTGTACACATGTAGTTAAAATGTCCCATTCGGCTACAATGACAACAGTATATCCTGCTTGTCGGTTCAGATTCACGAGCCACTGCCACCCGTCCTGATACCTAGAAATATACAAATACTGATGTAATTTGACTGTACTTACAATAACAAGAAAAGCAGTAATTTTGGATAAAAGTTGAAAAGATGAAGTGACAAGAGTTCCTGAGTCAGATATGCTAACAATTGGAAGAGACATAAATGTAAATACTGGAAGAGATAAAACAGAATCTGAGGATATTATGGAATGTTATGGATATACTGACAGAATTGATGTGGGAGAGATTGTGTTGGAATATTGTCAGAAGCATGGTCTAAGGATACTAAACAACAATATTAAGAAAGACAGGGAAATCAAATTACATACAAAAGCGGTGAAGCAGAGACACAGTTGTACTTGGTGCTGATGAGAAAAACACCTGATGTGTACAGTATGTCGAAACAAAATTCTGTGAGAGGTTTGTTTGACGTTATTCTGCCATATTTGTCTATTTTATAAAGTTTGTAATACAAGTACAGTAAAATAAAACAAAATATCCTTACTGTCACATAATAACTTCTCCAGTTGACCGGGCACTGATCTTGACGATGACCAGAAAAACCACACCGAGTACACATGACTGAACGAAGTGTGTACGCACAGAAGTGATGAAACGGACCCCCACACTGAAACACAATAACACACTTCAGGGATAACAACTAACTGGCAAGGAAATAATATTCTTACAAGATATTTAGAGATGCATATTATCCACTTATTTATATCAAAGGAAATAATATTCTTAAAAGATATTTTGAGATGCTCATTATCCACTTATTTATATCAAAGGAAATATTCTTACAAGTTATTTGGAGATGCTCATTATCCACTTATTTTTATCAAAGGAAATAATATTCTTAAAAGATATTTGGAGATGCTCATTATCCACTTATTTATATCAAAGGAAATAATATTCTTAAAAGATATTTGGAGATGCATATTATCCACTTATTTATATCAAAGGAAATATTCTTACAAGTTATTTGGAGATGTTCATTATCCACTTATTTTGTAAGAGGAAATAATATTCTTACAAGATATATGAAGATGCTCATTATAATCTCTTAGCTAGATGTAGTAGAAATATTGATAAATGTATTTTGATCAGGAGAGTAAAGTACTGCATCTTATTTCTGGTGTCATGACATGTACTCTGTCATAAAACAAATTTCATTAATACTAAAACTGTCCAGAACTTTATTCATTAAACATATAGAAATAATCTTCATCACTATCATCATCAACAGTTTATTTCCCTTCCCTCAAGGAGTGGTCAGGGCCAGTATTCACAAAACATCTTAGAGTTTGGACTTGTTCGTATGATAGCATTTCTGACCTCACCATATTGTTTCAGGTTCCTTTCGAAGCAGTGAATGGTTTTGTTATTCTATTTGTATGAGCTGTTGTTATGATTTTGAAGCAGTGAATGGTTTTGTTATTCTATTTGTATGAGATGTTGTTATGAATTTGAAGCAGTGAATGGTTTTGTTATTCTATTTATTTGAGCTGTTGTTATGATTTCGAAGCAGTGTCGGGTACTATAGGTCCTCATCATGAATGAATACTTACGAATAAAATTATAAGTTAAGAGTGAACTTTGCTTTTGTGAATACAGGCCCAGTTCCATAGCCAAGTGAGGAACAAATATTCTTAAGGGAGTGTGGGAGTAGGGGACAGGCTTGGGGGAGGTTTGGGGGGGTGCGAGAATAGGGGGACAGGCTTGGGGGGGGGTAGAAAGCCTGTCCCCTATTCCCGCACCCCCCTAAGCCTGTCCCCCTACTCCCGCACCCCCAAAAAACCCCCCCCGACCCCTTCCATTCCTTCCTTGGTTGTTTACTCCTTATCCACACCCTCGGCTCACACTTTCACTTACACTTACACACATCATATTACTCCCATAGGCCTTTCAAAGTGCATGTAAACAAATATCAGTTTTTTTTTACAACTATAAAGTGTATCTATAATTCTAACATTTAGTTCAAACTAATGCCTGAATAATTACAGAAATGTATTTATAGGGTACCAAAATTTAATAATTATGACAATATTAATAGTATAGCTTAATTTTCAAAGTTTTCTCTTCTACCTAATACATTATTGACGTGGAAAACTTCAGACACTTTCCGCATCAACACTTTCCACGCATCATCAGAAACAGCTACCATATTCTATACTAATCAATAATTTAAATTGTTATTCCTATACATTTCTCTTAACACTAACTTGCAAAAATTGTTCAGGAAGAAAACTCACTTTAAAGCAGCAGTTGTGTGGGCAGTCTCTACGATTTGAATGATCAGTCTTGGAGCAAAGATAGCAATGAGGCACTTTGGTACAATCATTACGAGAATGTCCAAACTGTCTGCACAAGGTACATCTGTCTCTAGAATAATACCTCTTACTCTTGTTTAGATAACTCCAGTAGTCAGCACTGATGACAGACCAGTCAGCAGGGGAATCTGGAATGCAATTAATCTTTATCAAGGATACACATTAGAGTTTACCCATTCATTATAGGAATAATTTAATCATTCCAAAGTCTACTTTATAACCCTCAAGAATTCTAGATAATCCAGACAGCAGCTACAGTCCAGCATTAATATTCACCCTTCAATTTTTAACCATCCCGGTAGCAAGCCCGTTGTTTATAAAACAATGTAGTGATCTGGAGACAGCAGATAAGTGACTTGGCACAAAACATCATTGAGATTTTTGTGTGCACTGCCAGTAGAAGAGGAGAGCTTGACCAAGCAAAGAGGAAGTGCTGGAAAAGAGATAATTGGAGACTCCTATGCCATGGTGAACCCCTTGGAAGGAGTTCCCAGATGAAGCAAGGCATCACAGCTATAGATAGATTAATACAAAATCAAATGGTGTCTAAAAAATACACATATCTTGTGTAATACTTGAGTTAGAAGTAAAATAGGAGGAATATTTAGTTTAGTGAGAAAAACCTACAGCAATGGGAAAGTGATAATGGTATCATTACAACCAGCCAATCAGTGATGATCATACACCACAACATAACTTATAACTTATAAAAATATTCAAGACCTAACCTTGGATTTTATTTACCTACTAAAATCTGCCCATTTTTGCAACAGTTAACATCCTTCTAAGAAAATTACTGGTAAATTATCAAGACTACGACTAATACAGCATGTTGAGGTCCTGAACTCTACATGAAATACCTTATATATAGTACAGTAATACACAAGTTTTAAACTCACCTGATTGTTGCTGATGAATATCACTAACATCACAGTCTTCTGATACATCAGAGTCATAGAAATTAGTCATTTCTTGAGTCCATTTATCACATGATGGCTTTGTCTTTGTGTCTGGTCTGTTAAGTGTGTAATCTACACTACGCCTCACATATAGAACTTTCCTCTTGGCTTTCTTTTTGTTCTTTACAAGGCTTAAAGTAGTGCTTGAAGGTTTAGACAACTTATTTACAAAGCTAGATAAACTGTTGCTAACATTAAATATTAAATCTGTACCACCTCCCACCACTTCTATGTCATAAAAATCATCATCAGTATCACTCAGCACATTTACATCTGAACCCAGATTATTATTTGTCCGTATTCCATGACGTACTGATTTACTTGAGCAGGTTTGTTGGAAGCTGGAGTTAAAATCACTGAAATGAGGTTTCTTGCCATTCATTAATTTATTTTTCTGGGGACTTGAATATGTTGTACTTATTACCTTGATGTCAGAATCATCACTAGAAGTTATCAAATCAAGTACTTCATGATCTCTTGCATTAGATTCAGTTATACAAGAAATATCACTTTCAGTCTTAACAACTGACTTGGGTTTCTTCCTTTGTATGTATTCCTGCTTCTTTAGCCTCTGATTTAATTTTACCAATGTTGCAGCCTTGGAATCCTCCTCACTGTCTTCTTGAAGAATATTTTCAGTTTCACATATTTTCCTCTTTCTTGACTTTGTCCTTTTACTGGCTGTAGGAATCTGTTGAAGTTCCACTGACTCTGGATTAAAGGATTTTGATTTATCCTCCACATCTTCTTCCAATATATCATCATCTAAATCAAAATTACAATAGAGTGCATCTAAAGGCAAACTTCCTGGAATGCTTCCCTCACTACATAAGCTGGACAATCTATTCCGTTTTGAAGCCAATATGTTACCAGAAATTTCATGACTGTTCTTGAACTTGTGACAATTTGCAGTATCCTTATTGCATGTGCTTGATGGAAACAAATCAATATTACTTTGTTCTATTGTTTTACTTCTTTCCTTGCTAGCCAGTGATATTTTGGCAGCACATTTATCATTTAATGTGCTTCTGCTTTTAACACTGAGTAGTGAATCAATTTTATTAAATATATTATTACCCTGAAGAGTATCTGTTGATGCTGTATCCAAAGTATCTTGCACATTACTTTTCTCTCGTACAACTGATTCATATTTTACATTAGTTTTTTCCATAGTTGTAAGTGATACATCTTCCATATGAGTTTTCTCTGCTGCAACTGGAATATCTTCTGCACTTTTTTTATCTGTTGTAACAAAAGCATTTTGTACATCATCTGTCTTCTCAGGTGTACTAACACTTTCACCTTTATATACCTGTAAGTTTGTATGTACAATATCATTTGGTATGTTGCATCCTTGGTCAGGAACATTGTTGCAATTTGTTGAGAGATCATCTTGGTCTATAAAGTAGAGCTGGGTATATAAGCGAAATTCTGCATCTTCATCTTCACTTTGGAAGTCACTATCATTGTATGTGTTAGCAGCAACATTACCACTAGCATCCATTTCAATTTCTGTAATGGAAAAATTTAACAGTATCAGAAATCCTGTTAATGCTCTGAGGCAAGTTGTTATTGTTATGAATAATGTACTACACATCTGGCTGCATATATCTGTTACCCTGGTTTTGTTGCCAGGCTAAATATGGTTATAACCAGATACACGTTACTTTCTTTGGTTATCCAGGTAATTTGGAGCCAGAAAGCAGTAACCACAGTAACAAACTTATGCAGCAAACTATAATCCAAAGTCTTACAACAGTATGCCTAATAATGTATAATACAGTAGACTGGAAATTAATATATATCATATAGAGAGAGAGGACTACAAATTATACAATCAGTAACATCTGCAGTCATTTCAGAGGTATTACAGTGTAGGAGAGAAAGATCATTTTAATGTTTATGGAATACTGGATGGGGTCAAAAGGTGAGACATGATAGAAAGTATTAAAGAGGAAGAAAGGATGTGTTGAGTGTTTCAAAGACGTGTATGAAGAGTGGGAGAAAAAAATGTGAGAAGATGGAAAGAAGAGGGTGTTATAGGAGGGAATAGAAGAAGATCATTGGTGTGATAGGCTATGGACACAAAGGGGGATTTCCACAATACTGTAAATGGGTCAATCACTCAAAAAACATTAAGAAAAAACAGAGGTAAAATTTAAAAAAAAAAATACAGAGATGGAAAACACAATTTTTTCCCAATTTTTTTTTGGATAATCCATCATTCCTTATTTTATATGATGATATATTGGTACGCCAGTATATTTTGATCATCTATGATTCTCTCCCCAATAAGAAACTGGATTGAGCATAACAATATATGGTAAATTTACAGAAGTACTGTGTTCACTATATTGTATATTTTAGTATCATTACCCACTATTTTGGACCATTCTAACACACTTATCATCTATGGTGTTTCTCTCGGAGATGCCCCATTTTACAAACATAATTTGGAAATTAGTCTGACCTAACCTAACCTAACCTAGACCACAGCAGACTACCGGGACCTAACCTGGGCAAACTATCGGGAAATAACCATGGTAAAGTATAGGAAATGACCGGGGCAAAATACTGGGACCTAGCCGGATCTGGCAACACTGCTACATAACGGTAATTCTTTCAATAAATACCGAAATAATTTAGTAATAAAATAGGCCATGTGCACATACCTACAGCTGTCACTCAATGGGTCGTATTCAAGAACATTCATAGTGTATACGATGGCGTGGTACCAGTAAGAGAGGCTCTATTGTTTATCTATGGAGTCTTCGTACCGGTACCATGCATCATGAAATGTTCTTGAATATGACTCAATCAATATTTATCCAGACATACATACAAACATACAATGCATTTAAGGGGGTGCGGGAGTAGGGGACAGGCTTGGGGAAGGTTTGGGGGGTGCGGGAATAGGGGGACAGGCTTGGGATGGGTTTAGGGGGGTGCCGGAATAGGGGGACATGCTTGGGGTGGGTAGAAAGCCTGTCCCCTAGTCCCACACCCCCCCAAGCCTGTCCCCCTATTCCCGCACCCCCTTAATTACCTCCTTTATTCATTCACTTTTTAATTAATGGGGAACATGTTTACCAATATATATATTAGGTATTATTACAGAATAACTGGGTTTTTGGCTAGGATCGCGCAGTGTTACCACATCCGGCTAGGTCCTGGGAATTTGCCCCAGTCACTTTATGATAGTTTACACCGGTTATATCCCGGTAGTTTACCCAGGTTAGGTCCCGGTAGTTTGCCCAGGTTAGGTCCCGGTAGTCTGATGTTGTCTAGGTTAGGTTAGGTCAGGTCAGGTGAGGTCAGACTAATTTCCAAATTATGTTTGTAAAACGGGGCATATCTCCGAAAGAAACACCATAGAATAAAAGTGGGAAAATCTGTATATGTGGTCCACGCGGCAAATATTTACAATTTATGTATATTTAAGTAGGGGACAATGTAGTGTGTTCGTGTGTAATGAATATAATAGGCGGTTGCACTTAACTTTCGGCAGAATAGGCTTTCGAAAAATCGCGACCGCTTTTGAGACGAAGTCCAGCGTAGCGCTTCCGAGACAAAGTGCAGCGTATGAGTAAGTCTACGGTGTTAATACCCTAAGTTCAGACTCCAGCGTTCACGGTGTCTTTCTCTCCCAGGTCCTTCTTTATAATAAGCCACTGAACACTGTACAAAGTAGTTCACATCATGATGGGATGCTCATGTGCTACTTCAAGTTGCCATCTCGTAAATCATGTATTTTTTTTAATTAAATGACGCTTTCAATATTCTTTTAATTCCATCACCATTTATATATAGATAATTTCATTATTTACTCACTTAATTTCATAAATTATTTTCTCATCTCATAGTATTATAATCATTATTATTAATGCAATCTATGAACCTTCTGTATTCATCCGCAATTTTGCACCATCCCATTTTCAATGCTACGTGTCAGTAATACGTGACCAGCTGACATCACCAACATGGCTGGAAGCCGGTATGGCTTTTTTTTTCACGCATTTTGCTAAGCCACAAGAACTTTTTCATTTATGTGTGGATCATAGGCTAATTTTGAAACATAAAATAAGTGAGCAGTGTCGACAGGAGGCTACTATGGATTATAATAACAGGCCCAGGTTTCTTCGAAAATTTAATCATCTGCACAATTTTCCTGCAAGTCTGGTAAGAGTTAAAACCTTTTTGTAATATATTTTATTAACAAATAGCAATAATAATTATGTACAACAATTGTAATGGCCAGTCAGGTAGTCTGCTAAGGATAATAAAGGGGGGCAGTTAGGTCACGTGAGGTTATGTCCCGGTAGTGTGCCCCAGTTATGTCCCGGTAGTCTGCCCCGGTTAGGTCCCGGTAGTCTGCCCCGGTTAGGTCCCGGTAGTCTGCCCCGGTTAGGTCCCGGTAGTGTGTCCCAGTCCAGATTAGGTTAGGTCAGGTCAGGTGAGGTCTGACTAGTTTCTACTGTATATTGTGCCGTGGTCTGCCCCGGTTAGGTCCCGGTAGTCTGCCCCAGTTATGTCCCGGTAGTCTGCCCCAGTTATGTCCCGGTAGTCCGCCCCAGTTATGTCCCGGTAGTCTGCCCCGGTTAGGTCCCGGTAGTGTGTCCCAGTCCAGATTAGGTTAGGTCAGGTCAGGTGAGGTCTGACTAGTTTCTACTGTATATTGTGCCGTGGTCTGCCCCGGTTAGGTCCCGGTAGCCTGCCCTGGTTATGTCCCGGTAGTCTGCCCAGGTTATGTCCCGGTAGTCTGCCCTGGTTAGGTCCCGGTAGTGTGCCCCGGTTAGGTTCCGGTAGTCTGCCCAGGTTAGGTTAGGTTAGGTCAGGTTAGGTTTGGTTAATTATCTAAACTTGCCTCGGATTTCCAAAATCTTGACATTTATCCCTCAGGAAAATTGCAAAACCCGAGCCAACTTTTGCCGAAACTTGGCTCGGATTTCCAAAATATTGACATTTATCCCTCAGGAAAATTGCAAAACCCGAGCCAACTTTTGCCGAAACTTGGCTCGGATTTCCAAAATCTTGACATTTATCCCTCAGGAAAATTGCAAAACCCGAGCCAACTTTTGCCGAAACTTGGCTCGGATTTCCAAAATCTTGACATTTATCCCTCAGGAAAATTGCAAAACCCGAGCCAACTTTTGCCGAAACTTGGCTCGGATTTCCAAAATCTTGACATTTATCCCTCAGGAAAATTGCAAAACCCGAGCCAACTTTTGCCGAAACTTGGCTCGGATTTCCAAAATCTTGACATTTATCCCTCAGGAAAATTGCTAAACCCGAGCCAACTTTTGCCGAAACTTGGCTCGGATTTCCAAAATCTTGACATTTATCCCTCAGGAAAATTGCAAAACCCGAGCCAACTTTTGCCGAAACTTGGCTCGGATTTTCAATTTTTCGACATTTATGCAGGTCAAGAAACCAGTATCAATGCAAAATAAGCTCATTTACGTGTTTTCCCCCACCCAAAACCCCCGGTTCCCAGTGCTCTCCCCCAAGATTGAAGGGGTTAGGGAATATGTATAAACCAAGTGATTTCCGATCAATATTATGGTCACTAATGAATAGAACAAGTAAAATTAAGCAGGAAAAACAAAAAAAAAACACAAAAAAACACGTGGACCACTTATACAGAATTACCTAAAAGGGTTTTAGAATGGTCCAAAATAGTGGGTAATGATACTAAAATACACAATATAGTGAACCCAGTTCTTCTGTAAATTTACCATATATTAGTTAGTGAAAGCACAAACCATTCATCATTTTCACACTAACTAACATACATACGTTACTTACAAACCATTAATTTTCACACTAACAAACTAACATACTTACTTACATACGGCACTTACAAACCATTAATTTTCACACTAACTAACTTACAACATACCTACATACTTATTACATACTTACAACATACTTACATACTTATTACATACTTACAACATACTTATTGCATACTTACATACTTACAACATACTTATTACATACAACAATTTCTCCACGTGCCTTGTTTAGCCCGTATGTGTGTATAAGGAGTATAAGTACCAACACGTGTTACTTGTAAACAAACATCGGTGTTGGTAACGCTGATCTTTTGTTTATTATTTAGAATCCAATTTTATTATATTAGTCTTCAAATTCTTAAATGTGTCCATACAATGCTATTCTTGATTCTTACTTATAAACTCTATACTTTCATTATCGAGACAGTGGTTTTTTAATAGAACTTTATCACATTAAATTTTAGACTTTTTTTATTTTTTTTAGAGTTTTATAGACATCAAGAGTTTTATGCTTCTGCTAACTCGGACACATGGTTCAAAGTAATGGAATGTAAAATACAAATGATATAAGGCTAATGAAACCGAAATGGACAAATCTACCATCCATCTGCACCATAGAAAACCAGCCACCTGTAGACAGACTATACCAAGGATGATAGACTATATATTTGGACTATACCACTTACCACTCTGCTTCAGTGCTGCAAGGAGCATTTTTAATTTTATGAAAAGCTAGGGAGAAGGTGAAGAAAGCTGGAGGTGATGGCAGGAGTGGAGTTTAGCTTCTGCTTCTCGGGTGTTGCATAATTACAGACTTGGGGGGACAAAAGAACATAAGAATTTAAGAAACAGCAGTTCTTGGCAGGGTTGTTGCGGATTTAATTTCCTCCACAGATTGAATACCGACAAACTTCACAGGATTAAATTTAGCCATAACGAAAGTAAGGTTCCAAACTTCCCCAAGTGAAACTCGTAGAACAACGGTGGGAGGGAAAGATGAGAAGAAATTGGAAGGGGAAGGGAAGGGGAAGGGAGAGAAAAGGAAGGGGAAGGGAGATAAAAGGAAGGGGAGGGAAGAGATAAGGAATGGGGGGGGGGTAAGAGAAAAGGATGGGGAAGGAAAGAAGAGAGGAAATAGGAAGAGAAAGGATAGAAAAGTGAGGGAGATGGACATAGTGAAGCCAACAACTAACCCTCTCTCTCACTCTCCCTCTCTCTCTCTCTCTCTTTCCAAGGGAAGGAACAGGACACAACACTCCTTCACACAGTCACACTCTACTTTAAGGGAAGGAACATACTGCTACCTGTGGTGTAGCCTAGTATTGAAACATGAACATCTTAAAACTATCAATTGTATTAAGGGGGTGCGAGAGTAGGGGACAGGCTTGGGGGGTTTAGGGGGGTGCGGGAATAGGGGGATAGGCTTGGGGGGGTTAGGGGGGTGGGGGGGGTTTGGGGGTGCGGGAGTAGGGGACAGGCTTGGGGGGGGGGTTAGGGGGTGCGGGAATAGGGGACAGGCTTTCTACCCCTCCCCCAAGCCTGTCCCCCTATTTCCGCACCCCCCAAACCCCCCCAAGCCTGTCCCCTATTCCCGCACCCCCTTAATGTGATTTTACCAACATTAGAGTTCCTTTACATTTTAATGTTTTTCCCAACGTTGAATAACTCGACGTCTGCAGTAAACTTTTATCTAGTTTAATTTAATTTTGTTCTTTTAAAGGAAATTTAAGTTGGGTAAATTTTCATTCTTAATTGTTACCTTTTCTCTATAATTTAACCCCTGATAATGACATTGTGAACACGTGGAAACGTCTGGTGGTCTCACAAAAAGAATATGTTGTTCATGATTTCTCTGACGTCATAGTGCAAGAGAAAGTTCACTAATGTAGTTGATTACTCAGATTTTATTAGTTAGGTTTACTGCTTTGATTTATACAAAACTAGGGGAACACAACAAAACCACTTTCTCGTTGGCAAGTCTACTGTACTTTAACACCAAGCAATGAAATAAATATTCAATCCTTTAATTATATCCAACAAACTCAGTATCCATATCTACAAAATCAGTCAGGAAGTTCCATTATTATCATAGTTTCCTATATAGAGGAGTCATCAAATTCATCCAATAATTCACTCATGAGTCATTTACACAGTTCAGTTTCTTTCGTTATGATGCTTACAAACCAAAACAAACCATTGTGGAATCGGCACAGAGAGAGGAAGGAGAGGGAGAGGGAGAGGAGAGGAGAGAGAGGGAGCGGGAGCGGAGAGGAGGGAGTGGGAGAGGAGAGGAGAGGAGAGGAGGGAGTGGGAGAGGAGAGGAGAGGAGAGGAGGGAGTGGGAGAGGAGAGGAGAGGAGAGGAGGGAGTGGGAGAGGAGAGGAGGGAGTGGGAGAGGAGAGGAGAGGAGAGGAGAGGAGGGAGTGGGAGAGGAGAGGAGCGGAGAGGAGGGAGAGGGAGAGGAGAGAAGAGAGAAGAGGGAGCGGGAGAGGAGAGGAGAGGAGGGAGTGGGAGAGGAGAGGAGAGGAGGGAGAGGCTTGGCTGCTGCACCCACACCTCCCTCTACTTTGTATAGGTATGACCTCATAGCTGACTCATACACCCTCATAGATGACTCATACACCCTCATAGTCGACTCATTGTTTCAAATTATTTACCACACAAATAGTTCCAATACTATTTTGAGGTATTGTACAGCCACAATCAAATATCCACCAACACTTTCCTTCCATCATGCAAATAAATCAGTATCATATCAAAATATTATCATACAACACCTTACATCAACTCAATCCCCTCAATTATTATTATGAGGTGCTGCAAAATCATACACGTGTTGTTCTTTATTACCAAGATATTTACTACGATGGAAGGAAAGTGTCGGTGAATATTTGATTATGCCTGTACATAGTTGATGCCTTGATTCCTCCAAAGTATACAGTATGGAGGAATCAGTTGCTCCAGTATTATTATAAGATTGTACCCATCTATTTCCCCAACTTTTTTTTAAGGGGGAAGTTTTGTGTTGATAATTCTGGAGCAACTGAATACTCCAGACTATTCCAAGGAACAGAACACCATTATCTTTGCTCTTCTGGTCCTGTTTCCTGGCATACTTTGGAGGTATCGAGGAGCTCCAATTTAACAAAAGCGAATTACCCCCTTAAGGTAAATTTTCTGCCTTGGTCGATCGTTTGTATCTGACTCAAGTATCGAGAAGATGAAGGGTGGTGGTAATATTAAACTTCTTCTTGGAAAAGGATCTTCATAATAGGATTTGAGCTACGAACCCTCCCTCGAAGGTATAGTTTAATTAATGATACCAGCCTAAAAGTTCATTAGAGATGTGGCTCCCTGTTTAATTAAGATCCATCCCTACCTCAGTGTAAAATAGACAGAAGCCAGAAAAGCGATAAAACAATGAAAGTGTTGTATTAAGGTGGTAATTCTTTTTTGGTACTTTGGAGTGCCTTGATTGATTCCTCCAAAGTATGCTAGGAAACAGGACCAGAGTAGCAAAAGTAATGGTGTCCAGTTGCTTGGAATAGTTTGGAGGATTCAGTTGCTCCAGAATTACCAACACAAAACTTCCCCCTTAAGGAGGTAGTACAGTGTTGGTAAATCTGGAGCAAATGATTCCTCCAAACTATTTTCAGCAACAGAACACCATTATTTTTGTTCTTCTGGTCCTGTTTCCTGGCATACTTTGGAGGAATCAAGGCACTCCAATTTAAGGGGGTGAGGGAATAGGGAGACAGGCTTGGGGGGTTGGGGGGTTGGGGGGTGCAGGAGTAGGGACAAGCTTGGGGGGGTTGGGGGGTGCAGGAGTAGGGGGACAGGCTTGGGAGGGGGGTTAGGGGGGTGCAGGAGTAGGGACAGGCTTGGGGGGGGTGTTGGGGGGTGCAGGAATAGGGGGACAGGCTTGGGGGGGGGGGGGGTGCAGGAGTAGGGGGACAGGCTTGGGAGGGGGGGGGGTTAGGGGGGTGCGGGAATAGGGGACAGGCTTTCTACCCACTCCAAGCCTGTCCCCATATTCCCGCACCCCCCAAACCCCCCTCAAGCTTGTCCCCCTATTCCCGCACCCCCTTACAGCAAATAAATTCACCATACAACAAAAATATTCACCATAAAACAAAAATATTCACCATAAAACAAAAATATTCACCATACAACAAATAAATTCACCATACAACAAAAATATTCACCATACAACAAAAATATTCACCATAAAACAAAAATATTCACCATAAAACAAAAATATTCACCATACAACAAATAAATTCACCATACAACAAAAATATTCACCATACAACAAAAATATTCACCATAAAACAAAAATATTCACCATAAAACAAAAATATTCACCATACAACAAATAAATTCTCCATACAACAAAAATATTCACCATACAACAAAAATATTCACCATAAAACAAAAATATTCACCACACAAAATTACGAATATTCAAGGGGAAAATTAATCAACTTTTCTGCATGAATATTTTGTTTACTATCCCTAGAAGCATAATTATATTTCCATACTGTACAGTTGGCGGCAAAAGTCGTGTCGTCGCCTCACTTAGTGTTTCTTTGAAGGAAAACAACATAAAGAATAATTATCATGGAACCAACACACACACACACACACACACACACACACACACACACACACACACACATACACACACACACACACACACACAGAATTACAATATCCAGGGGGGATATTAGTACTATCACACACACACACACACACACACACACACACAATTACAATATCCGGGAGGCATATTAGTACTACCACACACACACACACACACACACACACACAGAATTACAATATATGGGAGGCATATTAGTACTATCACACACACACACACACACACACAGAATTACAATATCCGGGAACCATATTAGTACTATCACACACACACACACACACACACACACACAGAATTACAATATCCGGGAGGCAAATTAGTACTATCACACACACACACACACACAGAATTACAATATCCAGGAGGCAAATTAGTACTATCACACACACACACACACACACACACACACACACAGAATTACAATATCCAGGAGGCAAATTAGTACTATCACACACACACACACACACAGAATTACAATATCCAGGGGGGAAAATTATTAGTAAACTATTTCGGGTTTTCATTTTACGAGCCTGTGAAGCTTATAATTCCATACTACTGACTGTACTTCATAACTTGGCAGATGTGGCGTGTACTGTTCATGACTTTTGCCGTCGACTCTACGACTTGATGAGATGATAGATGTGGCGACAGGTCATTTGCCGCTGACTGTATGTTCGTACACTCGTGATACATAATTTCTGACCAGAGTGTGAGGAGCAGCAGAAAGCTTCGAATCGCCTGGTATTATTCATTTCCCCACCCAGTACACCTATAGAGGCTGAGTTCGAATGTAGGGTATGTGTGTGTGTGTGTGTGGTGCCTGCTGTTCGTCTCTGGTCAGAAATTACGTATCACGAGAGAGAGAGAGAGAGAGAGAGAGAGAGAGAGAGAGAGAGAGAGAGAGAGAGGTACGTAATAACACCTATACGACTTGCATGGTAGCTGTTTATATTGGAGACATTGATGCTGCATAGTGACATAATCCATTGCTGAGATCATTACCGTATACGCATGCAAGAGGCATTTGGTAACGTGGTGTCAAAAATCTTAAGGGCATGAGGGAATGAGGGAATAGGGGGACAGGCTTGGGGGAGGGGGGTTAGGGGGGTGCGGGAGTAGGGGACAGGCTTGGGGGGGGGGTTTAGGGGGTTGCGGGAGTAGGGGACAGGCTTGGGGTGGGTTTTGGGGGGTGGAGGAGTAGGGGACAGGCTGGGGGAGGGGGGTTGGGGGTGCAGGAGTAGGGGGACAGGCTTGGGGGGGCGGGGGGTGCAGGAGTAGGGGGACAGGCTTGGGGGTGTGTGGGAGTAGGGGGACAGGCTTGAGGGGCGTTAAGGGGGTGCGGTAATAGGGGATAGGCTTTCTACCCCCCCCAAGCCTGTCCCCCTATTCTCGCACCCCCCCCCCCCCAAGCCTGTCCCCTACTCCCGCACCCCCTTAAAAGAGATTAATACTCCACCATTCTATTCGAAGCAGACCTGGATATTTATCATGGCTCGTGACTGCACACACACACACTGTCTGGTTAACATAGAAAGAGTTTAAGGACCCCCTTACGTGATGTCGTCAGAAAACTGGAGGCTAGAGTCCTTCAAACATTGCCACGAAACACACACACACCTACTTGAGAGGAGCTTGTTTCGTGGCATATATGAGCCGATTCCATAGTGGTATTGATTTGTTAGCTTCCCAACCAACCACACTTGTAAGGCTTCATTATTTTCCAAAAGCTGAGTATCCACATTCACAAAATCTATCCAACAGTTAGATAATGATGATCACTGCATAGTTTACTCACCAAATTCATTAAATAATTCAGCCATAAGTCATTAACACTGCCAATATTCATTCGTTTGCGTGCTTACAAACCACTACGAACGACTGTGGAATCGAACCATACTCAGGAGGAATCAGAAGCCACCACCAGCCAGCTGATCAAGAGAAGGAATTTATGGTTCTCCCGAATATCCAGCTCCAGGTCTCATATACACGATCACATGTAGGGTCCCGTTAATAGCATCTGGAAAGGTTGTCGTGTCTCATGCACCATACATATCTACGTAAAGGGGTTGGCAATAATTGGTTTCGCACTGCAGATTACTAACGGTTGACGATACAGTTACGCGACTCTGGGGAGGATACGTTACAGAAAGTAAAAACAGGAAGTAGTGTGTGTGTGTGGGTGGGTGGAGTTTAATAGTGGTGGTGGTGGTGGTGGTTATGGTGTGTGATGATGAAGCTATTGGTGTTGTAGTGATGAAGTGTGTGTAGGGGGGTGGTAATTGTAGTGGTGGTGGTGGTGGTTATGGTGTGTGATATTCAGTAATGATGAAACTATAGTGTGATGTTAGTGCCGTAGTGATGAAGGGTGTGTGTGGGTGGAGGGTAGTGGTGGTGGTGGTGGCTATGGTGTGTGATGTAGTGATGATGAAATTATAGTGTCGTACGTAGGCAAGAATATCCATGCATGGTGTTAATTATAGTACTGGTACGATGTAACGGTACCGCACCATCGTATACACCGCGAATGTTCTTGCCTACGGCCCTATACCATCTACCATCACCACCACTACCATCACCACTACCACAACCATCACCACTACCACAACCATCACCATCTACAATCACCACTATACCATCACCACCACTACCATCACTATCACTGCCTCGCTCTACTCCCCCCACCACTACCATCACCATCTACCATCACCACCACCACTACCAACACTGTCTCGCTCCACGCCTCCCCCCCCCCTCTCCACCACACCACTACCATTTACCATCACCACTCCCATCATCATCACCACTACCACCACCACCATCTACCATCATCATCATCTACCAACACCGCCTCGCTCCACGCCTTCTCCCCCCCTCCACCACACCACACCTGTTGAGCTCCTCACCTGCCACTACTAACCTCTCATCAACACCACAACACAGTAGTATATAGAATCAGAATACATCACAGGGGCTATGAATAACGCCAATAAGGGCATTGGATCCCAATTATAGAGGATTTGAGATACGATGCTGCCATCTGGTGTACTGGATTGGCTGTATTATGCAGAGTTGCCAACTATGGAGGATTTTTTCGAGACATGGGGAATTAGAGGTACCAATGGGGGAATTATATAAAGATTGTTCAAGAATAAATGGGAAAATTTCTACCAGACGAAAGAACATTCATAGAATTTTTTTTTCACACGCTAATTGTGCACTTTACTTGGAACATTAAATTAGAATCAAATGTTATATATCAAATAAGGTATATATATATATATAGTGTAGCCTATATATATATTTACCTTGGTTGGTACAGTGGCTAGAAAGGAATTATATTGTGATGTTGAAGTTTAGAGGGAGGAATCTCTTATTGGTATGCTAGAGTGCTGCTCCGATTCCTCCAAAGTATATGCCAGGCATGAAACAGAACAAACAGATAAAGCAAAATTAATGTTGTTGCCTTGTTGAAGTGCTTATTTTAATTGTTGGAGGAATCATTTGCCCCAGAATTACCAACACAACACAGCTGCACTACACTCTCCCCTTGATTGGATTGATTGATATATATTAGGCGCCGCAACAGCGAAGTCATATAGCGCCAGAAAAAAGGTGATAGAGATATGAGACAGCAAGCATGATGAGGGACAGAAAGAAAATAATGCAGGAGATAAAGTTGATGAAGAGGGAAACAAATAAAGAAAATAATACAGAATATAAAGTTGACGAAGAGGAAAACAAATAAAGAAAATAATACAGGATATAAAGTTGACGAAGAAGAAGAAAAAAAAATAATACAGAAGTTAAAGAAATAAAGAAAATAATACAGTAGGAGTTAAAGCAGGAAGGAAGG
The DNA here is from genome assembly GCA_033782935.1 of Petrolisthes cinctipes. Taxonomy (NCBI): domain Eukaryota; kingdom Metazoa; phylum Arthropoda; class Malacostraca; order Decapoda; family Porcellanidae; genus Petrolisthes; species Petrolisthes cinctipes. Next base: position 107,504 of record JAWQEG010002548.1, on the reverse strand, counting down.
AAATAGGACTCTCCCCTTGAGGTAAAAAAAAAAAAAATTGTTGGTCCATAATCCTTGACAACACTGACTGATATTATGGTTTTAGAACTTTTAGTAATGGTGTCTATGAATTCAGTTTGACACCTTTTTTTGTGCGTGTGGACGTATGTGTGCTTTGAGTGAACTAAAATATTAAAAAAACGAGTATTGTGTGTGTGGAAGTGATAAATACAGTGTCGGTATAGTGTGGTGAAGTGAATATAGTGTCGGTATAGTGTATAATAATAATCTTAGACTTTTAATATACGAGGAAAATAGTATAAAGTGAAGTGAACAACCTTGCCCCATAGACGCCCCTGTAGCCAAACCCTAACTAAACATTTATTATTTTTGTAAGTCCCTCTGTGTTTGTTTGTTTGTTTGTTATATGTTTATTTGTCTGTTTTATATTTGTAAGGTACTGTCTGATTGTTTGTTTTGTGTGTGTGTCTATGTGTTTATTTGTATGTGTGTTATTTACTGGTTGATATGATTTTTGTTTGTTGTATCGTAACTGGTTTGGATCATTATGTATTTTGTAGTGTATGTGTGTGTTATTATGTGTGGTTTTTGTGTGTGTATGTGTGTTATTATGTGTGGTTTTTGTGTGTGTATGTGTGTTATGGGTGATTGTATGTGTGTGTTATTATGTGTGGTTTTTGTGTGTGTATGTGTGTTATGGGGGATTGTATGTGTGTGTTATTATGTGTGGTTTTTGTGTATGTATGTGTTATGTGTGGTTTTTGTGTGTGTATGTGTGTTATGGGTGATTGTATGTGTTTGTGTGTTATGGGTGATTGTTTGTGTATGTATGTGTGTTATGGGGGATTGTATGTGGTTGTGTGTTATGGGTGATTGTATGTGTTTGTGTGTTATGGGTGATTGTATGTGTTTGTGTGTTATGGGTGATTGTATGTGTTTGTGTGTTATGGGTGATTGTATGTGTTTGTGTGTTATGGGTGATTGTTTGTGTATGTGTTTGTGTGTTATGGGGGATTGTATGTGTTTGTGTGTTATGGGTGATTGTATGTGTTTGTGTGTTATGGGGATTGTTTGTGTATGTATGTGTGTTATGGGGGATTGTTTGTGTATGTATGTGTGTTATGGGGGATTGTATGTGTTTGTGTGTTATGGGGGATTGTATGTGTTTGTGTGTTATGGGGGATTGTATGTGTTTGTGTGTTATGGTTGGATGACTGTTTGTGTATGTGTGTGTGTATTATGGGTGATTGTATGTGTTTGTGTATATGTTTGTAAGTTAGTGTATGTGTGTTATGGGGGATTTTATGTTATGGGTGATTGTTTTACGTTGGTGTATGTGTGTTATGGATGACTGTTTGTGTATTTGTGTGTGTTATGGGGGATTTGTTTTACGTTGGTGTATGTGTGTTAGTGTGTAGTGTATGTGTGTTGGTGTTGAGTTTGTAAGTTATTGTATGTGTGTTATGGATGGATGACTGTGTTTGTGTATGTATAGTATGTGTGTTATGAATGATTGTTTTACATTGATGTATGTGTGTTAGTGTAGTGTATTTGTGTGCATGTGTATGTGTGTTAGTGTAGTGTATGTGTTTGCATGTGTATGTGTGTTATGGGTGATTTGTTTTACGTTGGTGTATGTGTGTTAGCGTAGTGTATATGTGTGCATGTGTATGTGTGTTAGTGTAGTGTATGTGTTTGCATGTGTATGTGTGTTATTGGTGATTTGTTTTACGTTGATGTATGTGTATAATTTATGTGTGTTGGTGTAAGAGGAGAGCTCGACTCGTCACTATAGCTACTGATAGTGACCCACGATTATAACACAATTTTTTTTATTATGTTTATTTTGTTTATTATGTTGAGTTCCTGAAGAAAAAGAATTTGCAGGAGGTTAAATTAGTTACCGGTACTGTATTATTTTATTCTACATACACCCCTCTCAGATTCACACACTTATTGCAATGGTCCTTCAGTTTTGCTAAGCCATGTACGGTAAAAAAATAAATAAATAAAAGACTGTGCCTCCAACCACACCTCCGTCGTAACAATCACTGGAGCCAAAGTTCATTCCCTTTAGTTATTTCTTCAGTTGTGAGAAGGTATTAGAGGGCACCAGGTCTGGGGAGTAAGGCGGGTGGTCCACAAATTTGAACCCAAGGTGCAAGGTTCTTTCATTCTCAGATCAGTCGAGGAGTACTGTAGGGCTCAATGTTTCTCATCTCATAGGTTAGAACAAATGATATTATACCGTGCTTTAGGACACAAAGGTCTGGAGTCTACCTATTGGCATTATTTTTACAGATATACAGGATCAACAATTTATCCATTTATTTTATATTATTATAATTAAAAAAGACCAAAGACACAAAGCTGGGAGAGAACGTAAGCATTCTATCAGTCCGAGGACCCACCCAGCCCCATGAATCTAACCTGAAGAAAAGAAGAAAGCATAGAGAAAGAAAGATGAGCAGTTAGCTCAATAAAAACATATTAGCCCTACTCTTGAAGCCAGCCAGTCCTACACCATCAAAGACAGATCCACTAAGGCCATTCCTCAATGACACAGACCTAGGGACAAACGATCGACTGTATTGACAAATTCTACAACGCGGCAATCCCTATGGGAGTCCAATGCACCACGAGTGACACGAGCTGGAACATACAGAGGTGGCAGAGAGGAGTTAAGAGGATGCAACACATGACTTCTGATCTTGAAGAGCATGCACAATGATGCAACGCAATGACGGTGACTCAGATTACAATCAATTGAACCGCCGGTAAGAAAATTGGCATTAGAAACAACCCAATCCAGCAACTTGAAATGGCAGTCAGCTGCTGAATTCCATACTGGAGAACAGTATTCTATTAGAGGCAAAACAAAGGAGTTAAAACACCGCAGTAACAATGAGTGATCTCCGAACGCACTCCAAGCTCTACGCATAATACAAAACTTTTGGGAGACAGACCTCGAGATTAACCGCACATGCTTCTCAAAAGTCACCTTGGCATCAAATGTAACTCCCAGAATAACCAAATTCTCAGACCCCTCCAATACAGTCCCATCAAGAATCAAGGGTGCCGATAAAGGGTACACCTTGTGAGACCTAGAGACGACCATTGCCCTAGTCTTGCCAGCATTCCACCTCATACCCCACAACCTGTACCAATCACTAATCTTAACCTGGTCACACTCCAATGACTGAGCAACAGAAATCCTGGCACCAGGGGTCGGCACAACAGCAGTGAAGGTGGAATCATCTGCATAAACATACAGATCATTCTCCAAGATGTTAAAAGAGTTCAGAGGTATACAGTAGGAACAACAACGGCCCTAAGACACTACTTTGGGGCACCCCAGACACAAATTCTATACGTTCACTCCACACACCATCCACAACAACATACTGGGATCGAGCAGTGAGGAATTGTGACAAGACAGACAGTACTGAATCGCCAACACCAACAGCCAAGTCTGTAGAGGATACCCAGATGGTTTACCCTATCAAACGCAGCAGAAAAGTCATGTTGCAACTCCAAAGCATTCTGCAGTAGTCCTAATATAAAGTACCGTACTGTGTATTGCTAAGAGCAAAATGTGTTTTACAGGTTATCAGTACTGGTACCATTAACCTACCAATGAAATTTGTATCTTGATTTGAAATTAATGCTTCAAAAAGTTGAATTTCACCTCCAAAGTAAAGCCCCACCAATACTACCAAACTGGACTTGGAACCACTCTTTCAGCACTAAGACAATTGTTATACATGGATGTACCATAACAGTTTAGTCACTAGGTGAGACACTTGTGCTTCTTCATTGGTGATCATTAAAGCTCAGGGACAAACCCTGTACTGTACAGTACCAGAGAACAATCAGTAAGGCTGTCATGTTGGACACTGAAAGTGAGCGAGAGTTCGTGATGTGGGTGCAGGAATGATGCATAAGTTTGCCATGGGCAGGGTAGCTACTGTTACCCTGAAATATTTGCTGGCCCCAATTGATCGATTGTATATAATTATTTTGTCACTTATTTAAGTGTTCATCACTGTCTTCATCACTGTCTGAGTTGGAAAGTTGTACTATAATTGTAGGAGCAAAGATGCAATTGCTTCTTGGTGTGCCACATGGTGGTGATTTGGGTCTACTGCTGTAGACTATCCTTTGTTCTTACTGTACAGGATCAGTTCTCCAATCTTGAGAATACTTTAGTAGGTAATCCTTTACGTGACTGAGGTTGGAGTGAACTGGGACCATGACAAGAGTGAGTCCAAGTCCTTACTAGGTCCAACATCAACTCTTATGACAGTTCTATAACATACACACTGGTATGGTCACCTGGATAACCATTTGCCAAATAGTAATTTTTCTCATTGCTGACTTTATCCCTCTCCAAGATACTCTATCAAAGTTTCTATATAAACACATTATGATACACTTTGTTTCACTTCTCCATACTGTATTTTTCTCCTACAGCTATCTAAGCATATCATTATTACATCTGTAGTGCTCTTACAAGTAGAAATCCAAAAAATTAGTTAATACACACTAAGGTAGCACCATTTCCTTTAGGCCCGGGACACTCGGGTGCTTTGTGGTCACCACACAAGGACAACACGCCACATCCTTTGACTATTCACCACTGAAGAGGGTGACAGTCATCACAGAAAATGTATGGTAATAAATCTTTTGTCTACCATTGTGGGTTTTCTTTGCCTTCACGTCTCTGCTACAGTGGTGCTACTGCATGACAAGTGGGTGTGGTCCTTGTGTGGCCACCACAAAGTGTCCTTGTGTCCCGGGACTTACAGCTACACATTCACAATCGTACTGTACTTTTTTTTCCAGTCAAAAGTGTTAGAGAAAATTCACCACCCATATTGGACTGCTCTGGAATTAATTTAGAATAAGTTTCCAAGTGGTGGAAGTCTGAGATGGATTACCATTCCACTTGCTATGGGTTTTCATATTTCTGGGGACTGAAGTGGTGACGTTTTCCTGTTCTCTTATGACAACTTTACATTAACCTGTTTGCAACCCATTAGAGATTGCTGCTAATCCAAGGAATCCAGTCTAACTCACTACTAGAGGGAAGTTGTCACACATTTATCATATTTAACCCCTCCATGTGCATCAAAACTTTTGTCCAATTGTACCGTACTTACAAGATATAATATGAGTAGCATATAATTTAACAAATATTCTGTACAGTAGACACTCTCTGACAGTAAGCTTCTACAAATTCATGTGTTTTTTATTTCAGGTGTTGACCAGTCCAGTCTTGACTTGTCCCCTGGAGGTCACGTTTGGAAATCTCTGAAGAAGGACTTGTATATTTGCTGCCAAGGTAAGCAAAATTAAGAGTTGGAGTATCATGGCATCAATAGCTAGGCCTACTTATTTTCTTCTTTACTTAAGGACCCTGTAATCATGTATAGGAATTGGAGGCTTCTGATTCCTCCTGACTATACCACAAAACAAGCTCCTTCCATATAGGTGGTGTTTCGTGGCAATATTTGAAGAACTCGTTTACCTCCAGTTTTCTGACTACAGTACATCACAGGGTTCCTTAATAGAACCTGCTGATAAATACAATACAGACTTGTGTAATATTTTTCATAATGGTTCTCTGAGGAAACTTGGAAGTAAATTGTCTGTACTATACTGTATAGACCAACCAGTATTTCCATGACAACCATTTTTATAGCATTTATTATTCAACCCATTTCCTTCCTTCAGCATTATCCTAAATTTTCAGTAGGAAGAGTGTGATAAAGGAGGTCACTAACAGTTCCATTCAGCATTATTTAAAGTAACTAAACTGTTGGACCCTTGATATCATAGTCATATAAGAAATTAAGGGTATCTTCATAGCTCAAAATTAAAACCCTTCCTTAACACTAGTATGATCTCTTCCATTCCCCCATTTAAAGGTGGGTATACTTTTGGTATTTGTGAAGATAATGATTCCTTCAAACTATTGCTTTTTCCAAGCAACAGGCCACCATTATTTTTGTTCATCTGGTCATGTTTCCTGGCATACTTTGGAGGTATCAAGGTGCTCTAATGTACCAAAAGTATACTCTCCCCTTAATAAATTACTGTATTAGTGTACCAGTATAGAGAAGGTATTGCCTCCCAAATTTACAGTATCATCAAGTTCTCTCTGCTTTGCTTTCCCTGCTCACTCTTTTACAATGTATTATAGCTCATTAATCTGGTGCCTCAGGTACATATCAGAAGAACCTGGATGGAGCCATTGCGGATGCCTGTTCAGGATGCAACGCAGCACCCCATTCTATTAAACACATTATGGAAGACTGCAATGCACACAACCACACTCACCAACAACACAACATACACTCTCTGAGAGCATTGTGGGAAAGCCCGGTTCAGACCATGACCTTCCTCAGGAGCTCGGGGCTGCTCAGCCAGACAGCTTGAGGAACTTCAACAACAAAAATAACAGATACTATTGATAAGGTTTTAAGTGTATCAATAGATTAAATATTTGGTAATTTTTAAGCCACTGATGATAACTGATGAGTATCAAAACAGTTACTGTACTTTTACTAAAGAAGTGATGATATAGGGAGTATTTTCAGGGAGTATTTTCTTGATGTGTTGGTGTAGCCATAATATTTGAAGAACAGCGAGGGCCATCAGATCACTTTGAAAAAACCCAGACATTTGATGTGGACTTAATACTGTACTGGGTAAATGAGAATACACAGTCCATCACATTATCCTTCTGCTGCTACCTGGTTTGTAATTTGAAGGTCTTTAAATTGACAAAAATAAAAAATTTCTCATGGTCCAAATTGAAAATACAACTTTGAATTGCGGCTTGGGTTTGTCGTGTGTAGGCAGAGTAGGGGAATAATACAGTATTCTTTAGGGGTTAAAGAATGGTGATGAAGTAAAGAGATCATATATTATTACTTACATACAGTATCATGCTTGACACAAACTAAATTCACATCTTCATCTTCAGCCAATATTCGTTCAATTTAGACTGAAGGCCTTTTCTAGCTAGTCCTTTCCAGTTTTCTCTGTGCTTTTAGTCTACTTCTCCAGCCTACTTGAGTGAACTTCCTAATGTTGTTTGTATCTTCAACAGCAACAACAACAACCGAAAGCTGATTTTACGAGAGGATATGAAATACAGAAAGTAATCAGGGAAATAGGGTGTGAAAATGTAGACTTCTCACCAATGCTAATGACAAGAGAACTGGATGGATGGTAGGAGTATTTTGAGGAATTAAGGGGGTACTTCAATTTTGTTACATAGAGTGCCATGATTTCCTCCAAAGTATGCCAGGAAACGGGACCAAATGAATAAAAATAATGGTGTTCTGTTGCTTGGAATAGTTTGGAGGAATCGGTTGGTCCAGATTTACCAACACTGCACTTCCACCCCAACGAATGATCAATGAAGGAAATGTGGCAAATGTGTACATGATTGGTTTTGTATGAGTTCAGAGGATAAGACCTAAAATAAATGTAGACACTGTACCTCTGACAGAATTAGAAAAGTTGGTAAAGGATATGAAGAATGATACTGCTGAGAAATATTGAAGATGATTATGATGACATAACATGACCTGCCCTAATCCATTTCTCTCATTTAGATTTTAGATTATAGTGATCAAGATGCCTGTATCCTCATATCTTATTCCTTATACTGCATTTGTTGCTCTTTTCCTGTTCCTTGATATTATAATCAGCATTTTACTTTCCATTCCTCTTTTAGCACTGCTAAGTTTTCTTCCTATGGATACTGTAAAGATCCAGGTTTCAGATATGTAGGTTAGAATCAGTAAGGGGAAGTTTTGTGTTGGTAATTCTGGAGCAACTGAATCCTCCAAGCTATTCCAAGCAACAGAACACCATTATATTTGCTCTTCTGGTCCTGTTTCCTAGCATACTTTGGAGGAATTATGACACCAATGTAACAAAAAAGAATTACCACCTTAAGGAAAGAGGTCAAGTTGCCTTTCATGATACTTTTCTGTTTCCCATATTCAATCCATTTTGATCCATACAGTATAGCCTACAGTAGGCTACTGTACAGTATTTGTAATATATCCACCATTTTGAATAATTGCAAAAACTACATAGACAAATTATTAAGCTGATATTTAAAGTTTTAACATCTTAGCAGTGATAGTAAAAAGTTCCAGACTTGATTGTATTGTCGTGTTCGATTTCCTGACTGAGATTGCCATGGATCATATAAGTGTGTGTGTGTGTGTGTGTGTGTGTGTGTTTTTTTTTTTTTTTTTTTTTTTTTTTTTTTAAGTTGCCCAGAGTAATATTGTAATGGTTCGCTGTGACGATGTTGTCCGTTAATAATTGTAAATATAATAATAGATGAAAAAAGATACAATATTTGCCTGATAAAAAGATGATAATGAAATGTAAACTGGTGGTCGAAGTCAGCGTTATTTGAATGTGTTGGTGGGACATATCGGGCCTCGAGAAATTGTCTGGGAATCATTCGCTGGTGCGTGTGTTATGCTTCTTCCGGTCATTGACGTACCCACTTCCAAACTATTTTAAGGGACCCTGTGATGTAGCCAGAAAATTGGAGGCTAATGAGTCCTCCAAATATTGCCTCGAAACAGCACCTATATGGAAGAGCTTGTTTCGTGGCATGGTCAGGAGGAATCAGAAGTCTCCAATTCCCATACACGATCACAGGGTCCTTAAAGATTAGGCTATACCGATAAGAAACAGTTTATATCGTTGCTTACCAAGGTGATAAAGTACTGTAGTTATAACCTGGAGATAAGCTAACACACACGCACGCCAATCAGTAACGATATTAGCTGGGAACATGATTATTTGATTAGTGTGTGTGGCAGCTCAGGTGAGTGTGTGTAGACTAATCATCATCACCCAGAAAGAAACCCACACACCATGGAGCTTATTATACCTCCATGATACACACACACACACACACACACACACATTCTGTTTTAGGTTATAGTGTGTGTGTGTGGCAGTTCATGTGAGTCTGTGTAATCATCACCACCCAGTAAAAAAAAACACGCACACACCATGGAGCGTATTATACCTCCATGACACACACACACACACACACTCTCTCTCTCTCTCTCTCTCTCTCTCTCTCTCTCTCTCTCTCTCTCTCTCTCTCTTTTAGGTTATATAGTGTGTGTGTGTAGCCTAATCATCACCACCCAGAGAATTTATAAAATTTAACAGAAAACCAGATGTTGATGAAAATTTCGATGGGTAACTATTTACTAAAACACTTTCTTACCTGCCACAGTTCTTTGATGGATCAATATTAATCCTTTTAATATACACATACATTTTTTTTTTGCCAAAGGATCACTTAGTTCACCAAGTTCACCAGTTTGGCTCTTTGTAAACACAGACGTCGACTGGTAGGATATATATGGCTTTTCCAACAGCACCAGCTGAAGCGTGTAAACATATGGCTCACGTTGATGTAAATAATTTTGTTCGAGTGTCATTACTGTGTTTATTTGGAAAAGTTACGTACCGGGATCGTAGACATAACATATATAACTATTATATATATAATAGTGAAATAATTATGACGGTGATGACGGAAACGATGATAATGATGAGAGATTGATAGTGATAGTGATGTAGGACCACATTATTGATATAGACACCATTTATTAAGGGGGTGCGGTTTTTTTTGGGGGGTGCGGGAGTATAGGGACAGGCTTGGGGGGGGGGTGCGGGAATAGGGGACAGGCTTTCTACCCACTCCAAGCCTGTCCACCTATCCCCGCACCCCCCCCTCAGTCCCCCCCCAAGCCTGTACCCCTATTCCCGCACCCCCCCAAGCCTGTCCCCCTACTCCCGCACCCCCTTAATATGCGACGTGGCCTTACCGATAATATCAAGGCCCATAAAGTCTGTATGGGCCTTAGATAACACCATACTATATACTGGACTCCCCCATTGGTTAAAACACGTACTAAGAGCTACTCATAATGTTGTTAAGGTGGTAATTATTTTTTGGTACATTGGAGTGCCTTGATTCCTCCAAAGTATGCTAGGAAACAGGACCAGAAGAGCAAATATAAAAGTGTTCTGTTGCTTGGAATAGTTTGGAGGATTCAGTTGCTTCAGATTTACCAACACAAAACTTCCCCCTTAAAGAAGCGTTTTTTGCACTTGGAAGACTGGAAGTATTCATCTCATGGCGTATATGAATAGCTGTAGTAGTAATAATGATTTTTGCAACTGAAAAAAAAAAATGTTAAAAGCTTATAAAACATGCTTTGGATTTTTTTTTTTTTTTTATGTAAATGCAAGCACAAAATACTTCTGATAACTTTATTCTAAATGTTTATAATATATCTCTACTCACAGTAGGCTATTATGGGCGAATTAAAGATACCGTATTGTTGCGAACCAGATTGATAAGCTCGCTGCACTGATACGGTGATACCCATGTAATAGTTATAGTCAACATACGAGTTACTTAACCAAACAATTCAGCCTTTTGAGAGAGAGAGAGAGAGAGAATAATTAATATAGCCTATTGTTGGTACTTTAATTTAGCAGGTAACCCAATAATGTGTGGGTGTTGCATGATAACAATAGGATACCAAAGTCCCTATCAGAACCACCACTGGATGGTCGTTGTATTGGTCCCGAAGGTGCAGTAGGAAGCATATCGCCGAAGCGTTTGTGAGGCTGCCTTTGTTGTATGAGCTGGCGTAGAGCTACGTAGGTTAGCCTAGGTAAGGTGAGGGCAGGTGGTATGGTGGTGGGCCCGAGGGAAGGCCAGAGAGGGGACGGATGGTCGTCAGTGTGGCGCCGGCAGCCGTGCGAGGTAAACCAAAGAGAACGGCGGCCGCGTGAGAGTTGGAGGAGAGGGCCACCCACCCACCACCACCTAAACAGTCAGTGAGCCAGGCGGCGGTGGTGCCAGAGTGGTAGTGTCACCACTCCGCTCCAGGACACACTCACTCTGAAAATAAGCACTGTCATTGTTGCATGTGTCTACGTGTGCGTGAAGGGACGACCGCCAACTTGTGGCCGACTGTCGCACCAACTTTTTTTTATTATTATTATTCATTTGGTGAACTATTAAAACTTGTGAAGAAGTTTGTCATTCATATCAGTGCAGAAGGAGAGAAGGGCTGTGGTCTTACTTTCTCTCTGACGTAGTTGGAGGTATGGGGGTGATGTAGAGGAGGAGAGACTGAGCGTATGGGGCCCAGCGATCCAGTAGGGGTCGGCTGAACCCCATACGTGAAACGGAACTCTCTGTAGTCTCCCCTCACCCTCTTGTTCAACTCCCGTGATGATCTAGTGCGTGTGAAACTTACCATTCGCGCGTGGTGTTGGGTTGGGGTGCTGGCTGTCGAGTGTTACGTGTGAAATTACAATTCGGCCACAGAGTCAGACTTACTCATTGAAAAGAGTTCACATACTTGTGACCAACTCGCCGTACAGTTAGTGAAAGTGTTTATGAAGAAAATGTTTTTGATCCTTGAGACAAAGAGGTTAGTGTCGTAAGTGTACGGGAATAGACGCTTTGTTGCCCTGGAATATTTGACTGTAGTGAATTACCAAGGTTACGACTATTGGTAAACAATAGTGGGGTAAGTTGTGAAGTACAAGACAGTGGCGCTCCAGAAGCAGACTGCGTGGCAAGGCGGAGGGGCTCGTTAGTTGAAATTCCTTTGACTATATTGACTGCACGAGGTCTGAGAAAACCACTAAGAAGATAAATTAGAACTGGAGACTGTACTATATTGACTGCACGAGGTCTTTGAGAAAACCAAAAAAGAAGATAAGTTACAACTGGAGACTGTACAATCGTCATGCACGACTTTAACCTCCGTGGATGACGAAGTAGGAAAGGAGCAGAAAGGAAAGGGTTGTGTTGTGATGAACTAGTTGTTGTTGACTCCAGTGTTGACATTGTACAGTGTAAGCTAGTGTTTCTAGCTCTCTGGCCTGGCGCCCCTCATCAGCCAAAGGTAATAATATACTCCCTATACTCGTGTTGCTGTAAAAGTTAGACATATGTTCCTATTAGTTTGAAGCAGATTTTGGTTGTACAGAAGTGATTGGGGAAGAACGAAGAGGTTGAATAGGTCTAGGTATATTTCAAAGTTACGGTAATTTCTTTTTAGGCATTAGTCACTTTTAATGTTGAATATTTTTTATTATCTTGGGTTGGGATATTGATTGAAAAAGATAAGTTTGATGATAATGCATTAAGTTCTTCGTCATAACAAGTGCAGTTTTTACTTGTATATTAATTCTTATCCATTAAGGAAGCGACACCACTTTAACTTTGGGATCTTTGAGGCGAGATTGTGCATAGGCCTAATCATGATGCGAGATTGTGCATAGTCGAGCCGCTCATGGGTAACTAAAACTACAGTCATATCCTGTCGCTAAATGGCTTAAGGGGATACTACAGTGTTGGTAAATCCTGAACAACTGATTCCTACAAACTATTCCAAGCAACAGGACACCGTTAGTTTTATCTTTTGGTCCTGTTTCCTGGCATACTTTGGAGGAATCAAGGCTCTCAAATGTACCAAAAGTATACTACCCCTTTATCCTAAGAACTGCTGTTCACTTCTCTGTGTTCTGTAGACCAAAGAGAGGCAGTGTCATTCATTGGATTCTTCTGTAGTGCATGACTCTCCTCTCTCTCCTTTACGAGGTGAAACTGTTACGCTGAACTGACATTGCATACAGTTAGGAAATAATGGTGTGCGATTGTTTTAGGCTATGTGTTTCAAGAAAAGAACACATTTCATTGATACCTCCAGTTGCTTAGTAAATTACACATCTCTTATATTACACTATGTTGCAGAACGTTAGGAATTTTTTTTTTTTTTTTTTTTTTTTTTTTTTAATATGTTCCGACACTGGACATAGGCTTAATCAAGCCCGTTACCGTGGCCCAGGTCAACTGCTGCTCACACAAACACGTCACGACTTCCGAACTGGTACCCAGCCACAGAGGGAGGGAAGTGAGGGTAATTCCCAAATACTGCAGCTGTTATGGTACCAGCGAGGGTGTTTTACGACGTTCGGTGGAAATATTTGTGTGTGATTGTTTTAGGCTATGTGTTTCAAGAAAAAGAACAACATTTCATTTGATACATCCAGTTGCTTAGTAAAATACACATCTCTTATATACACCATACTGCAAAACGTTTCTGTATTGTGGAAGTGGTTGCCTGTAATGTGTGGTTAAAAACAAGCTTAAAGGGGTAATTCACTTTTGTTACATTGGAGTGCCTTGATTCCTCCTCCAAAGTATGCCAGGAAACAGGACCAGATGAACAAAAATAATGGTGTTCTGTTGTTGCTTGGAATAGTTTGGAGGAATTAGTTGCTCCAGATTTACAAACGAGTGTGGGTTACGTGCATGAGTGATCGAGATGAACACACACACACACACACACACACGGGGCAGATCTATCTACAGTAGTTAAAGGGATAGTATACTTTTGTTACATTGGAGTGCCTTGATTCCTCCACAGTATGCCAGGAAACAGGACCAGATGAACAAAAATAATGGTGTTCTGTTGCTTGGAATAGTTTGGAGGAATTAGTTGCTCTAAATATACCAACACTATATTACCTCCGTAAGGGGAGATTCTCTTGTTGGTAAATCTGGAGCAACTGATTCCTCCAAACTATTCCAAGCAACAGAACACCATTATATTTTTTATTCATCTGGTGCTGTTTCCTGGCATACTGTGGAGGAATCAAGGCACTCCAATGTAACAAAAGTGAATTACTCCCTTAAGGACAACTAATTTATTATTGTGTTAAGGTGGTAATTCTTTTTTGGTACATTGGAGTGCCTTGATTCCTCCAAAGTATGCTAGAAAACAGGACCAGAAGAGCAATAATAATAGTGTTCTGTTGCCTGGAATAGTTTGGAGGATTCAGTTGCTCCAGATTTACCAACACAAAACTTCCCCCTTAACGCGCTTGCAAATGACTGAAGAGATATCCAACCTATTGTTACATTGTATATAGGTCACTGTTACATGAAACTTTTGTAGTATAATTTATGTTGTAGAACTTGTGTGTATAGGCTTTGCATTGATGGTACAGTCGGTAGCATAAATTCGCTTCCATCTCATGTACAGTCGGTAGTATAAATTCGCGTCCATCTCATGTACAGTCGGTGGCATAAGTTGGCTTCCATCTCATATACAGTCGGTGGCATAAGTTGGCTTCCATCTCATGTAAAGTACAGTTGGCAGCATAAGTTGGCTTCATTTCCACCTGTGTGTGTATGCATTAGCTATAGTGATGTTGTAATACAATTTTAATGCAGAGATGACAGATATAGTTCTCATATGGTAAATTACACATGTTGTTAGGATAGAAACTGGTTCAGAATGCAACTATCTGGTCATATTAGCAATATTAAGTACCGTACATGAGATGGACGCGAATTTATGCTGCCGACTGTACTTAAAATTACTAATATGACCAGATAGTTGCATTCTGAACCAGTTTTTATTCCAACAACATACGTAATTTACCATATGAGAACTATATCTGTCATCTCTGCATTAAAATTGTATTACAACATCACTATAGCTAATACATACACAGGTAGAAATGAAGCCAACTAATAATAATAATACCATAATAATAATAATAGTTCAGTAATAATAATAATAATATGAGACCTATATCTGTCATCTCTTTATGAAAATTATATTACAACATCACTATAGCTAATACATACACAGGTGGAAATGAAGCCAACTTATGCTGCCCACTGTACATTCTTGTGTGCGGTGTTGTGTGTGCTTGTTATGTACGATTATGTGTGTGTGTGTGTGAGCGCCTGGCCTCTTGTGTGGCTTCCTGGAGCGGTTACCTGGCCTTTCACCTCGTCAGCTCACCTGCACCACCCTTTACTTCTCCCTTCACCTATCTTAATGTTACGTTAGTGTGTTTTATAGATAATTAACTGTATAGGCTAACATTCTTATCAGTAAAAATGCAAATGTACTGGTATAATTACACCCCTTTACTTCTCCCTTCACCTATCTTACATACATGAATTATTAATGTTACGTTGGTGTGTTTTATAGCAAATTAACAGTATAGGCTAACATTCTTAAGTACCGTACTGGCATGAATTACACCCCTTTACCTCTTCCAAAGTACTTAGCAAATTAACAGTAGAGGCTAACATTCTTAATTAAGAGTAAAAATGATTAAATACTGGCATGAATACACTCCTTTACCTTTTCCAAATTACCGTACTTAGCAAATTAACAGTAGAGGTTAACATTCTTAATTAAGAGTAAAAATGATTAAATACTGGCATGAATACACTCCTTTACCTCTTCCAAAGTACTTAGCAAATTAACAGTAGAGGCTAACATTCTTAATTAAGAGTAAAAATGATTAAATACTGGCATGAATACACTCCTTTACGTCTTCCAAATTAACAGTAGAGGCTAACATTCTTAACGGTAAAATGAAAATGGCATAAATACTTGTCATCAGGAGCTGCCAAGAACTGGGCCAACTCGCCTTCTGTAGAGTCCTAACTTCTTATAATATTCTATAATGATAGGCCTATAGGTTGAATGCTTTAAGGGGAGGGTATACTTTTGATAGACTGGAGCGCCTTCATTCCTCCAAAGTATTCCAGTAGACAGACCCACATTAAGGAAAATAAAGATATCCTGTTGCCTGGAATAGTTTGGAGGGAGGAATCATTTACTCCAGATTTACCACCCAAAACAATGTGCTATATACCCCCTTAAGGACCCTGTGATCGTGTATGAAATAGGAGGCTTCTGATTCCTCCTGACCATGCCACGAAACAAGCTCATTCCCTATAGGTGGTGTTTCGTGGCAATATTTGAAGGACTCGTATATCCTCAATTTTCTGACTACATCACAATCGTGTGCGAGAAATGGTGGCTTCTGATTCCTCCTAACTATGCCATGAAACAAGCTCCTTCCATATAAGTGTGTGTGTTTCGTGGCAATATATAAAAGACTCACAAACCTCCAATTTTCTGACTACATCACGGTATCATAACAACTAGAAAATTTAGTACCGTACATTAATTTCCTAACAAACATAAAACTTCTCTAGAAATGTTATTTGGCTAATATTGAATCAGTCAGCAGAACAATGCCTACAGTAGGATATGTGCAAATATAAAGACACCCCTTTGTAACTAATGCTCTGAGGCTGACTGTACACTCGCAATCCAAAATTTGTATCCAAGTCTTGTTGAAGTTTCGAATAATTTGACATACTAGTGAACCAATTACAAAGCTAATCCTGTTGCATCATATTTGCTTGAGCTCGCTTAATTACTCGATCAGGCTATTCGAAGCAAGCCTGGATACATATTTTGGATTGCGAGTGTACGTAAAGTGTTGGTAAACCTGGAGCTACTGATTCCTCCAAACTATTCCAAGCAACAGGCCGCCATTATTTTTGTTAAGGGGGAAGTTTTGTGTTGGTAAATCTGGAGCAACTGAATCCTCCAAACTATTTCAAGCAACAGAACAACACCATTATTTTTGTTCATCTGGTTCTGTTTCCTGGCATATTTTGGAGGAATCAAGGCACTCCAAAGCACCAAAAAAGAATTACCACCTTAATCTAGTCCGGTTTCCTGGCATTCTTTGGAGGAATCAAGGCGCTCCAATGTAGGACTACCTAGACTTTACTATCCCCTTAAGGTGGTAATTCTTTTTTGTTACATTGGAGTGCCTTGATTCCTCCAAAGTATGCCAGGAAACGGGACCAGATGAACAAAAAAATAATGGTGTTCTGTTGCTTGAAATAGTTTGGAGGATGCAGTTGCTCCAGATTTATCAACACAAAACTTTCCCCCTTAAAGTTCCAACGAGATCCATGTGATATTACAGTGACTCCTGGTTGTAACGAACACGACTTTAGAAGCTGACTGAACACTGTATTTTCAACCCACACCCTTCCCTCGGTCGTGCACGGGTTGATCACATTCTCAACATTCAGTCCCCTCATGCACTGACATAATCACACATTCCTCTGAAGTCAAACAAAATTCATGCACTAACGATGATACAACCCAACATTAGGCTACATATAGTTGGACACAGGAATTGGTGGTACAGCCCAGGTGAAAGATACTTGTCCCATTTGAGTAACCAGTGTCTATTATCAGGTACAGCCACAATCAAATATCCACCGACATCTTCCTTCAATCGAGTATAATTATCAGTATTATATCAAAACATAATCATACAACACTTTATGTCAACTCAACCCCCTCAATTATTATATATTATAAGGTGCTGCAAAATCATACATGTTTTGTTATTTATTGCCAAGATATTTGCCACGATGGAAGGAAAGTGTCGGTGGATATTTGATTGTGGCTGTACTTGCTTTTTATTACTATCCTCAATACTGACTTCTGCCCCAGGTGTCTCCTATTTGGCACTAAGAAACTTGATATTGGGAGAAATTTTCCATCTTTCACTTGGGCTGTACCACGAATTCCTGTGTCCAACTGTACATTTTGAAACAGGTAAACAACACGAAGTAGCTACCCGGTATTTATCAACCCTTTTGGATTCGCATTTGTTGATATGTTTGCATTACTGACCTTGCCAAAGTGTTTGAGGCTCATTTCGAAGCAGTGGTCGAATTTCCTCCTTTTGCAGTACAGTCGGCCTCGGGAATTCATAGCCTACACCACTGTGACGTCAAATATTCCTAACAACTAAACCATTTTGTACAGTAATTTATTTCTTAACACCTAAATTTTGCTTATAATATTATTTGGCTAATACTTGAATCAGTCAGCAGAACAATTTTTACAGTATAGCCTATAATATATGTGTAGAATAAAGACCCCTTCTAACCAATGGTCTGTGTACGAATTCCCGTGGCCGACTGTACAATACGAGACTATATTACGATTTCAAAGCATGCCGGGTTCTACAAGCAGCACGGTAGCGAAATGTAAATAAAAAGTTCTCGTTTTTTCTTTTTGCTTGGTTTTGATGGGTACGGCATCATTGGTATTCAAGGGTTGTAAAACTTCACAGTCCAGTAATATGAATTTAGAGTGATCATCCTGAGTGTGTTCATAGTGTTTGTTTTATACCTCATTGTCTTGAGAGTTGCTACTGTACTCTGAAGATGGATTCGCTCTTCCCTATTTACTGTCAGTTGAACAGGGATATATATAGCCTACCGTATATATATATATGTAAGTAAAATATGTTATAATAAAAATAGTTCACATTTCTTGGTTTCTATCCGGGTCATTGTATGGTCAGTATTCTCTAATTAAAAACGTAACACTATTTTGTATGATCCGTTTACCACGGTATATAATATGAGGAATGTGTTGTGTGGCGCTGGACACCATGGAATGTTGGTATGACTTTACTGCCCCTGCATGCATGACATTACATCACGTAGATAGAAACGAAATGCAAATTGGTCAGAGTAAGGAAAAATATACTCGATGAACTTGTCATACGCTGAAATCTGAAAACGTTTACATTGTTTTTACCATAGACAACTTACAAAGAATGATTGTCACTAATAATATAATTTCTAGTACACTCGTGATAAGTAATTCCTGACCAGAGACGAACGGCAGGCACCACACATACACACACACATACCCTGCATTCGAATTCAGCCTCTATAGGTGTACTGGGTGGGGAAATGAACAATACCAGGCGATTCGAAGCTTTCTGCTCCTCACACTCTGGTCAGAAATTATGTATCACGAGTGTACAGTCACGAGCACTAATAAGTATACAGCTTTGGTTGAAGCTTTGAACAGTCTAATATAATCACCAACGAAGTAATTCCAATGGAGATCTTATTGTGCATTTATTTACTGTCTCTAGGTATTCGAAGCACACCTGAAAATTTATTAGTGCTCGTGACTGTACCGGTAGTTCCTTTTGATTCTTTTGATTTCAGAGAGAGTTTGAAGGTTCGGGCTCCATAATTATGTTCTCTAGAGGCTGGTTTATTATTATGGTATCCACGGTATTTTCTGGACCCTGGTGGTATCGTAAAAATTTATTGTTGAGAAATGGTGAGTGTTGTTTCCTGACAGACACACAAACAAATTTTCCCGATACTGGTATGATTTCACAGTGGTATTGGTTTGTTAGCTTCCCAACCAACCACACTTGTAAGGCTTCATTGTTTTCCAAAAGCTGAGTATCCACATTCACAAAATCTATCCAACAGTTAGATAATAATGATCACTGCATAGTTTACTCACCAAATTCATTAAGTAATTCACCCATAAGTCATTTACACGGCTAACATTCTTTCGTTTGCATGCTTACAAACCACTACGAAGGACTGTGGAATCGACCCATTGTGTGTAAATTATATGGTACGATACTACCTGTCTTAATTAAGGAGGTAATTCACTTTTGTTACATTGGAGTGCCTTGATTCCTCCAAAGTATGCCAGGAAACAGGACCAGATTAACAAAAATAATGGTGTTCTGTTGCTTGGAATAGTTTGGAGGATTCAGTTGCTCCAGATTTACCAACATGAAATTTCCCCCTTATGGGAATAAGTAGTACACTGTTGGTGAATCTGGAGCAACTGATATCCTCCAAACTATTCCAAGCAACAGACCACCATTATATATTTGTTAATCTGGTCCTGTTCCCTGGCATACTTTGGAGGAATCAAGACACTTCAATTTATCAAAAGTATACTATCCCTTTAAGTTTGTGTATGGAGTGGGAAGTTTTTTGTTTTTGTTTTTTTCGGTTATAAATATCCAGTATATTGGCCAAGTCTAAGAATGTACAGTCGGCCTCAGGATTTCGTATACACCACTGTGAAATTAAGGGTTCATAACAACTAGAAAATTTAGTACAGTCATTTCCAAACACCAAACTTTTCTAGTACGGTACCGGTAATGTTGTTTGGCAAATACTTTAATCTATCAGAAGAACAATCCCGACAGTATGTGCAAAATTAAGACCCCTTTTAACCAATGCTCTGTGTACGGTACGAATTTCTGGGGCCGACTGTACCACATTACCCACCTTTCATAAAACATAATTAGCCTTTACAGAAATTAATGTTTGCCCAACCGCTGACTTGCTTTGCTTCCTTCCTTCCTCCTATCAACCCCATCCCTGCCGTACGTACTGAACCAAGGCCGAGTAGGCTATGGAGGAAGGAGAAAGAATAGGACGAGGAGGAGATATTATTGTGAGTGAATGATTATTGGGACTGGGAAAGTTGGGTAGCTGCTGCTGATTGGAAATTGTATGTCACTTGATTGGGGTAAATTCTGTGGCGAGAAAATATATCTTAACTGTACAATCACGAGCACTAATAAGTATATAATTATACAGTTTTGGTTGAAGCTTTGATCAGTCCAATAATTCACCAATGATGTAATTCTAATGGAGATCTTATTGTGTATTTATTTACTGTCTCTCCATGGGTACTCGAAGCAAACCTGGATACTTATTAGTGCTCGTGACTGTACTTATTAAGGGGGAAGTTTTGTGTTGGTAAATCTGGAGCAACTGAATCCTCCAAACTATTCCATGCAACACAACACCATTATTTTTGCTCTTCTGGTCCTGTTTCCTGGCGTACTTTGGAGGAATCAAGGCACTCCAATGTACCAAAAAAGAATTATATACCACCTTAAGGGGACCCTGTGATGTAGTCAGAAAATTGGAGCTATACGAGTCCTTAAAATATTGCCACGAAACACCCACACCTATATGAATGGAGCTTGTTTCATGGAGTGGTTAGGAGGAATCAGAAGCCTCCAGATTTCATACACGATCACAGGGTCCTTAACATAATGTCCCTGCATGGAAATACAAAGTTAGGTCTATAGAAGTTTCATATAATGTTTACTCAGTGTGTCAGTACCAAAGTCCTTAATTAATAAACATATAGGAATAATAGTATATTGAAATTATTGTATTGTAATTTTTTATAATATACTATACGTGTGTTTTAGTAATTTTTGTTTGAAAGAGAGGACTTATATTTTATTACCTGTACTGTAAAATTAATAGTATGTTGAAATTATAGTATTGTAATTTTTCAATATACCCGATAGTATACGTGTGTTTTAGTAATTTTTGTTGGAGAGAAAGGACATATATTTTATTAACTAGTGTTACTGTATATTGATAATTCATTGCACCATGATTAAATGGTGTAAAGGTTAGGCGGCAGATTTTATCAGTCACCGTGTCACATTACTTACAGCAAAAACCCTGATCTAAATGAAATATACTAGATAACATATTCCATTCAGTTTTTATGCCAGTATAGATGCTTTAATCTTTATTATTATTGTTATTATTATTATTATTATTGTTATTGTTATTATGATTATTATTATGGTTATTATGATTATTATTATGGTTATTACTGTTATTGTTGTTATGATTATTACTATTATTATTATTACTGTTATTGTTATTATTACTGTTATTGTTATTATGATTATTACTGTTATTATTATTATTTACCAACAAGAAAACCTCCCATTAGGCTAACTTTTGGTAATGTTATCAATATCACAAAGTATAGTCTAGATCATGACAATAGTCTATATATAACCCTGGGCTCAACTTGCAATCGATTACCTGCTTCTGCGACATGAGGTTTCGGAAGGTAACTTTGAATCATGTGACCTCAGCTTCTGGAACCCAAAGTTGACGTTATCTGCAGCCGGTGTTGTGTATCAAGTTCCTTCCCTCCAGAAATAAACACGGTGCTGATAGTGAACCTCTCAATACAGTCAGTTCTTTGCACCGTCTCGTCTCCAGTTAGTTGTTCCACGCCTTGTACTTTGTTTTTATATTATTACTACTTTATCTTTCGTAATTTGTTAACTCGAACTATTATTGTCTAGTGTTTAGGTCTATAGAATCACATAAAACCCGTCTGCTTGTTTTAATGGATATTATTCTTTCCGTTTTCTTTTCTTTTTGTGTACTCTGACGTAGGCTAATATTTTCTAGAGTTTATAGGTCGCATAAAACTAGTGTGTGTGTTTATTTGTTATATTTTAGGTCGTGTAAACTCTTAACTGTAGAGTCAGAGCCTCGTTCATAAAATTTTCACTCATTTAGCCACAATTAAGACATGAAGCTGAAATAATAATAACAATGATAGTAGTCGTAGCAGTGGTAGTAATAGTAGTGGTGGAAGTAGTAGTAGTAAAGTAATAGATTACATTAACTGGATGTTAGCAATGTGAGCAGGTCACTTAATAACTTTTGTTTCTTTATAATATTATTATGTTGGACTTTTAGTCTCATGGCAACTAAATAGTCAGATGGAAAGACGACTTCATTTTCAGACTAACAACAGATAGAAAGAATTGAAGTAACTTTTGCTGTGAGTTAACATGATGATGACAGTTGTATTGTTATTGGTGATAATTTTGATGACGATGATGGTATGGTTGACAACAGGCATTAGTGTAGTTAAAAGTACAAGGAAATTTGCTAGTAAGAATTTCTATCTGTCTAAGTATGTACGGTACTTGTGTATGTTGTGTTGTATGTTGTAGGTGAAGCACCACAAGTATCCACCAGTTCTTGCACTGCTAACACGGTAAATTTTGCTAACGTAGGTATAGTTTCTTCCTGAAAATGGTCTCTCTGAAATCCTGTGGTGGAGGATTTTATTACCTGGTCATCATGTAGACCTAAAGTGATATTATTGTGTCTTGACTGTAGTGGCATATCGTGGAATAATACTAGTTCGGGTGTAGGTGAGCTCCGCTACATTATTTTACTTATACACTCCCACTGAATGTTATCGTAACAGATATCGTATTGTAATCTTGGCTAGATGGCTTTTCTTTACTCTTTAATATTGCAGTGTTCATCGATTTGTTTGTTTATGTACAGTTAGCCACACAGCGTTGTCTACTCAGTTTGAGATAGTAATCCCGTACCACCAGCTCGAATCACTCATTGGTGGCTGTGAATGGAGCTTTATAACTAGGCGAGTTGTTCGGGGTTACCATCTCGGCCATTGTTGACAACGCTGTGTGGAGGCACTTCACGGGAGTATGGCCAATTGTACAGTCACGAGCACTAATAAGTATTCAGGTGTGCTTCGAATACCTAGAGACAGCAAATAAATGCACAATAAGATAAGATCTCCATTGGAATTACTTCGTTAGTGAATTGGTAGACTGTTCAAAGCTTCAACCAAAGCTGTATACTTATTAGTGCTCGTGACTGTACAATAAAAGAGAAAAGTCGTGTCCAAAAACTTGGTGAAAACATTTGGTTATTAACGAACCTTTTGACTTGAGTATGTAGCTGTGGTTTGGGTTTCAATGTGGTTAGTCGTATGTGAGAATTTATCGGACAGAACGATGACACGACTTTTGTCTCTCACTGTACATAGAGAAATATTTACTTATATCAATAAGATTTATCGTATGTATGTATGTATATCTTATTTATATATTTGATTTTATATTTATGTATCATAATATTATATCTATCTGTGTAGCTGTTGACATTGTATAGAATGTATAATGCATAATTCAATGTATAATCTATAATTACATTCAAGCAGGCAACTACACATAACTATACTGTAGAAAACACACACACACACACACACACACACACACACACACACACACACACACACACATATTCATAAGCACATACATACACACACATATCCATAAGCACACACATACACACACATATCCACAAGCACATATATACACACACATATTCATAAGCACATACATACACACACACATATCCATAAGCACACACATATACACACATATACACACATATCCATACACACATATATCCATAAGCACATATATACACACACATATCCATAAGCACATATATACACACACATATCCATAAGCACATATATACACACACATATCCATAAGCACATACATACACACACATATCCATAAGCACATACATACACACACATATCCATAAGCACATATATACACACACATATTCATAAGCACATATATACACACACATATCCATAAGCACATACACACACATATCCATAAGCACATACATATATACACACACATATCCATAAGCACACACACACACACACACACATATCCATAAGCACACAAATATATACACACACATATCCATAAGCACATACATACACACACATATCCATAAGCACATATATACACACACAAACAT
This sequence comes from Petrolisthes cinctipes, assembly GCA_033782935.1. Lineage (NCBI taxonomy): Eukaryota > Metazoa > Arthropoda > Malacostraca > Decapoda > Porcellanidae > Petrolisthes > Petrolisthes cinctipes. The sequence goes on along the minus strand of JAWQEG010002548.1, from coordinate 83,269 downwards.
AAACACATACACACACATATCCATAAGCACATACATACATACACACACATATCCATAAGCACACACACACACACACAGACCGAGATAAGATTACCAGGACTTAGGGTAGTGGCTTGATGGCTTCCCTTATCTAGGATCAAGTCAACCCAGTTTGGTGTTCTGGCATTGGTTACCTCACTCACACTACACTGATGGGGTCGCTATTCACAAAACATATCCCATTTTACACCTCATCATTTTGACCTCACCATAGTGTTTCAGGCTCATTTCGAAGCAGTGAATGGTTTTGTTATTTTATTAATGATTTTTATTAATATTGCTTTTTTTTTTTAGTCAGTCTGTGAATATTAAATGGAGGGTATAATAATATTATAGTGTTGACATTTCTGAAGATAATTATTCCTCCAAACTCTTCCCAGCCATTATATTTGTTCATCTGGTCCTGTTTCCTCATGGCATACTTTGGAGGAATCAAGGCACTCTTAATACACCAAAAGTATATTCATCCCTTAAGGGGGTGCGGGAATAGGGGGACAGGCTTGGGGGTGGTTGCGGGAATAGGGGGACAGGCTTGGGGGGAGGGGGGGTTGGGGGGTGCGGGAATAGGGGGACAGGCTTGGGGGGAGGGGGGGTTGGTGGGTGCGGGAATAGGGGGACAGGCTTGGGGGGAAGGGGTTGGTGGGTGCGGGAATAGGGGGACAGGCTTGGGGGGAAGGGGTTGGTGGGTGCGGGAATAGGGGGACAGGCTTGGGGTGGGTAGAAAGCCTGTCCCCTATTCCCGCACCCCCTAAGCCTGTCCCCCTACTCCCGCACCCCCCAAAATCCCCAAGCCTGTCCCCCTATTCCCGCACCCCCTTAACACTCGTGTGGTGTGACAATTTAGTTAACTAATGCTGCCTCGTATAGTTAATAAATTTGCCATCCGTAACATACACACCGTTGATTTAAATTTGTGAACATTTTACATTTTTTTTTTTTTTTTTCGCGGTGCTCGAAATGTTGATTTAAAGTTGTGAACGTATTACATTTTTTTTTTTTTTTTTTTTTTTTTTGGTGCTCGAAATATTGATTTAAATTTGTGAACGTTTTACATTTTTTTTTTTACCGTGGTGCCTGAAATGTTAATTGAATTCATTGGCTTATTATCTACATTTTTTTTTTCTATTTTTTTACTTGGCGAAGATGCACTAGGCTATATAGTTCTCTTTCAGCTGTCAGACTTTTAAAGCATTTTTTTTTTAGTATATAGATTTGTGAATTAGGCCTACAGTATATATGATTGCTTTGTTGTATACCGTGATTATTTGGTTTAAGGGGGTATATATATATCTAGTACAATTATTTTGATGGTGGCAAATATGGAGCAAATGTTTTTTCCAAATTATTCCAGTCCCCAGGATACCATTATTTTTCTTCATCTGTGTCTGTTTCCTGGCATACTTTGGAGGAATTAAAGCGCTCCAGTCTATTATAAGTATACCATCCCCTTAAAGGACCCTGTGTGTGATGTAGTCAGAAAATTGGAGGTAAATGAGTCCTTCAAATATTGCCACGAAACACACACACCTATATGGATGGAGCTTGTTTCGTGGCATGGTCAGGAGGAATCAGAAACCTCCAATATTCATACCCGATCACAGGGTCCTTAATTAAGGGGGTAGTACCATACAGTGTTGTTAAATCTGGAGCAAATTATTTCTCCAAACTATTCCACGCAACAGAACACCATTATTTATGTTCATCTGGTCTTGTTTCCTGGCATACTTTGGAGGAATCAAGGCACTCCAATGTATCAAAAGTATACTATCCCTTTAAGTTTCTTTTCCTCGCATACCTTACATTTACTAAACAAACGAAAAAGTTATGTAACAGAGCGGGTACATTTTCACAAGGTTAAGGACCCTGTGATCGTGTATGAGACTTGGTGGCTTCTGATTCCTCCTGACTGTACCACGAAACAAGCTCCTTCCATATAGGTGTGTGTGTGTGTTTCGTGGCAATATTTGAAGGACTCATTTATCTCCAATATCCTGACTACATCACAGGGTCCCTTAAGGGGTTAATACACTTTTGGTATACTAGAGAGTCTTAATTCCTCCAAAGTACGTCAGGAGGCAGCAGGACCAATGAATGTATATAGTGAAAAGTGGTGCTCTGTTGCCTGGAAAAGTTTGGAGGAATCATTTGCTCCAGATTTACCACCAAAAAAATTGTGTACTATATATCCCCTTAAGGACCCTGTGATTGTGTATGATCCTTGGTGGCTTCTGATTCCTCCTAACTATGCCACGAAACAGGCTTCTTCAATATAGGTGGTGTTTCGTGGCAATGTTTGAAGGACTCCCTAACCTCCAATTTTCTGACTACAACACAATGACTGTAATAAAAAGTCAGTACTGTATGGAGAATTCTGATTAGAGCTGGGTGTATGTCCCCAAGTTTATATAAGGGAATGATAGTATACTTTGGGTACACTCGTGATACATAATTTCTGACCAGAGTGTGAGGAGCAGAAAGCTTCGACTCGCCTGGTATTGCTCATATCCCCACTCAGTGCACCTATAGAGGCTGAGTTCGAATGCAGGGTATGTGTGTGTGTGTGTGTGTGTGTGGTGTCTACCGTTCGTCTCTGGTCAGGGATTACGTATCACGAGTGTACATTGTATTCCTCCTTGATTCCTTCAAAGTATGCCAGGAAACACGACCACGTTATTAACAAATATAATGGTAACCTGTTTGTTTGGAATAGTTTGTGGGAATTTGTTGCTGCAAATTTACCTTTGATCGTGTATGAGAGAATTGGAGGCTTCTGATTCCTCCTGACTATGCCACGAAACAAGCTCCTTCCATATAGGTGTGTGTGTGTGTGTGTTTCGTGGCAATATTTGAAGGACTCATTTATCTCCAATTTATCTGACGACATCACACACAGGGTCCCTTAAGTTTGATATCAGCACGTTACGTTCTATCGTTATTGGTTGTTTGTACTCTGTTATAACCAAATGTGACTTGATACAGCGGATAAATTATGACCTAACCTTATCTATACTCTGGCCTAAATAATTATAATTGACCTGCTGTATGCATGTTATTTGAATATAATCTTATACGGACAAACTTTGGTCATTTTAGATAGGAGATAGTTAGTTTGCCAGCCGATAAATTAAGACCTAACCTTATCTATACTCTGGCCTAAATAATTGACCTAAAGTATGCATATTATATGAATATAATCTTATACGGAACAAACTTTGGGAATTATAGATAGGAGCTAGTTAGTTTGCCAGCTGTAATTCAATGGCGTATCGTAATGGCCTGAAATGGAAGGAAGAAATAGGTAGGAAGGTGAATCAGTTGTACGAATTAGGGAACACTTTCATTACACTTACATGCCCTATCTATAGAGTGGAAGGAAGAGGTAGGAAGGTGAATCAGTTACACGAATTAAGGAACACACACTTTCATGGCCTATAGAGTGGTAGGAATAGGAAGGAAGGTGAATCAGTTGTACGAATTAGGGAACACTTTCATTACACTTTCATGCCCTATCTATAGAGTGGTAGGAATAGGTAGGAAGGTGAATCAGTTGTACGAATTAAGGAACACTTTCATGGCAGGAATAGGTAGGAAGGTGAATCAGTTGTACGAATTAGGCAACACTTTCATTACACTTTTATGGCCTATTTATAAAGTGGAAGGAATAGGTAGGAAGGTGAATCAGTTACACGAATTAAGGAACACACACTTTCATGGCCTATAGAGTGGTAGGAATAGGTAGGAAGGTGAATCAGTGGTACAAATTAGAGAACACTTTCCTCGTCTAGCAGACTATGTTTATCCAGTGATTTCCTATGTGAGTTTAGCCTGATGAAATTTACTAACCAACATCAGTAACGAGTCCTCAAATTGGACTTAATTCAACATTCCCAAGACTGAAGACATTTAGACACTTGCCGTCACTTACACGCTACACAGTTAATAACAGGAGAGAAACTAAGCATCATTATACATTTATGGCATTCCAATCCACCTTGTTTCTAGAGGAATATGGTTCTATGACATATTCATTGTCTTGGGTTTATAATTACGTACACTCGCAATCCAAAATTTGTATCCATATCTTGTTGAAGTTTCGAATTAGGCCTATTCGACATAGTGAACCAATTACAACGCTTATCTTGTTTCATATTTGCTTGAGTTCGCTTATTACTCAATCAGGCTATTCGAAGCAAGCCTGGATACATATTTTGGATTGCGAGTGTACAGTCGGGGGCAAAAGTCCTGTCGCCTCACTTGCTTCACCGAGGCACGCGATGTTCATAGACTCGAGATTATTAGGTGTAGAAAACATGCTTATTTCTCGAGTCCATGAACACTGCATGTCTCGGTGAAGTAGATGAGGCGACAGGACTTCTGCCGCCGACTGTACAATAGCTCTACAATATCTTCGGATGAAATGGTCTCCAAATATAATGGGAAATTTAGCTGTTGGTCTATAATTTTGGTTCGTACGATTCATAATTATATATGGCTCAATTTTATTCATCAGATGCAAGACTTTAAGGGCCGATTCCACAGTGGCTTTGGTTTGTTATGATGCTCCCCAACCACACTTGTCAGTCTTAATTATATCCAACAAACTCTGTATCCATATCCACCAAATCTGTCAAGTAGTTCCATGATTACGATAGTTTGATAGTGGAGTCATCAAATTCATCAAATAACTCGCTCATGAGTCATTTACACAGTTCAGTTTCTTTCGTTATGGCGCTTGCAAACCAAAACAAACCACTGTGGAATCGGCCCTAAGAGTATGGAGTAACTTTTCCCACCTACAGTAAGCCACATGTGAAACAAACCAAGCAGCTAAGCCAGTTCTTATTAAGGGGGAGATACAGTGTTGGTAAATCTGGAACAAATGATTCCTCCAAACTATTCCAAGCAACAGAACGCCATTATATTTGTCCATCTGGTTCTATTTCCTGGCATAGTTTGGAGGAATCAAGAGGCTCCAATGTGTCTAAAGTGTATCCTCCCCTTAAATGTGTTGAGGCAAAGTGTAGGCCTACTGCTCTAACTATATTTCATGAGTTTTGTAAAGCACAGTGTGAATTATGTACAGCCGCCAGCATATATTCGCGTCCATCTTATTTATGTATTTAATATTACTACTAAGACCAGATACTTGCATTCTGAACCAGTTTTTATTCTAACAACATACGTAATTTACCATATGAGAACTAACTATATCTGTCATCTCTTCATTAAAATTGCATTACAACATCACTATAGCTAACACATACGCAGGTGGAAATGAAGCGAACTTATGCTGCCGACTGTACGTTATGTTAATTTGAATGTTGACCATAATCTCAAAATGATTTTATTATATTTCTTTTATTTATATATTGAACATAACTTGCATGCTACTGTATTGTGTGTTAACTATGCCATTTTCCTTTTATTAATATTTTGCGTGCTGACCTTTATCTATGTAAGACTAATTGCCATTTTCCTTTTATGGAGATATTTAACACACACGAATTGTATATTAAGGGGGTGCGGGAGTAGGGGACAGGCTTTGGGGGGGAATGGGGGGGGTGGGGTGCGGGAATAGGGGGACAGGCTTGGGGGGGATAGAAAGCCTGTCCCCCTAATCCCGCACCCCCCAAAAACCCCCCGCACCCCCCCCAAAACCCTCCCAACCCCCCCTAAACTCCCCCAACCCCCCCTAAACTCCCCCAACCCCCCGCACACCCCCCCCAGAAAAAAAAACCGCACCCCCCCCGCACCCCCCAACCCCCCCCCCCAAAAAAAAAAAAAATGCACCCCCCAAGCCTGTCTCCCTATTCCGCACCCCCTTAATTAACGTGATCTTTTCTTTTTTTTTTCCTACAGGTAAGGTGTTTGAGGCACAGATTGGTTGGTGATGGGATACGGTAGGTGAGTTTCCCTTCATCCTTACCGGCTACCATCTGTCTCTTGATTAATGCCTTGTGTGAGAGAGAGAGAGAGAGAGAGAGAGAGAGAGGGGGGGGGGGGGAGTAGAGACAGACAGACAGAGAGAGAGAGAGAGGAGGGGATAGAGACAGACAGACAGAGAGAGAGAGAGGGAGAGAGAGAGACAGACAGACAGAGGGAGGGGAAATAGAAACAGAGAGAGAGGGGAGGGGATTGATTGATATTAGGTGCCGCAACAGCGAGGTCATATAGCGCTAGAGAAAGGTATTAGAGAGGTGTGACAGCAAGCAGGAAGGAAATAAAATGAAAAGAGGGATAGTTGGAAGAACTGAAAGGGGGCCGAAGGGGCGCCCAAACCCTTAAAGTACTGCTCACATCACTGCAGGCAAGGGGGTGAGGAAATAGAGAGAGAGAGAGAGAGAGAGAGAGAGAGAGGAGAGAGAGAGAGAGAGAGAGAGAGAGAGAGAGAGAGAGAGAGAGAGAGAGAGAGAGAGAGAGAGAGAGAGAGAGAGAGAGAGAGAGAGAGAGAGAGAGAGAGAGAGAGAGGAGCGGAATAGAGAGAGACAGACAGAGAGACAGACAGACAGAGACTGAATGACGGCAATTATGTGTAGATCCAGAAATGAGTCCCGTAACACGAATCTGAACATGTACAGAAAGAAGAAAAGGGAAACAACTTCACTTTTGACATTACAAAGTGTGGCAGAATCCCTGACATTTGGCGCGCAACGCAACTCCAACACATTTTCAACAGCTCAAAATATGGTGAGAGTGGAAGAGTGTATGTTGAGAATGGGAGAGTGTGTGTGTGTGTGTATGTACAGTTGTCAGCACTTATATCTGGTACAGTCAGCGTTGTCACTCTTATGTGAACCTGTTTTAAGGGGGAAGTAAAATGTTGGTAAATCTGGAGCAACTGAATCTTCCAAACTATTCCAAGCAACAGAACACCATTATTTTTGTTCATCTGGTCCTGTTTCCTGGCATACTTTGGAGGAATCAAGGCACTCCAATGAAATTAAAGTGAATTACCTCCTTAAGTACTGGCAATTATGAAACTAAAATCGTGTCCACTACCACAAAAAGGTCACTGTATTCACTTGGCATGTTTGTACCATTTTTGTGCTTAAAAAACAAAACTTTGGTGGGATCTCTAGACGGGCTTATGATATAGAGTCTTGTATATAGATGATGAAAACTGTACTTTGGGTATACTGCACCACAGGCCAAACCATTACACTCACGTCTGATTGTCTGAAGATAGATTAAAAACATGACGAAACATTATAAGAATCTCACCGTGTGTTTGAGTGTCCCGCTGTGTATGTGTGCTCGTGTGTGTGTGTGTGTCCAGCTGTGTACGTGTGTGTGTGTGTGTGTATGACAGAGAGAGTCCCGCTGTGTACGTGTGCTCGTCGTGTGTGACAGAGAGAGAGAGAGAGAGTCCCGCTGTGTACGTGTGTGTGTGTGTGTGTATGACAGAGTGAGTCCCGCTGTATACGTGTACTCGTGTGCGTGTGTGTGAGATAGAGAGAGTCCCGCTGTGTACGTATATGTGTGTGTGTGTGTGAGAGAGAGAGAGTCCCGCTGAGTACGTGTGTTCGTGTGTGTGTGTGTGTGTGTGTGATGGTAATGCTGTGATAATGACCTACTAGACCTTGATGTGGATATTAAAGGTGTGGCAGACTACAGTGTTGGTAAATCTGGAGCAAAGTGATTCCTCCAAAGCAACACGACACCAACCATTATTTGTTTTGTTAAGGGGGAAGTTTTGTGTTGGTAAATCTGGAGCAACTGAATCCTCCAAACTATTCCAAGCAACAGAAAAACGCCATTATTTTTGCTCTTCTGGTCCTGTTTCCTGGCATACTTTGGAGGAATCAAGGCACTCCAATTTACCAAAAAAGAATTACCACCTTAAGCTGGTCTTGATTTCTGACATACTTTGGAGGAATCAAGGTGCTCCAATGTACTAAAAACATGTCCAGAGTCGAAATAAATAAGACATGAACTGATGAGAGAGAGGAGAGAGAGAGAGAGAGAGAGAGAGAGAGAGAGAGAGAGAGAGAGAGAGATGCACTTTGCGTTAATTATTTATTAATTTTCTTCTCTCCTTTTCTCTTTTCTTCCTTTCAGTCTTCCATTCGTTCTTTTCTTCCTTCCTTTCTTTTCTTCCTTCTTTTCTTTTCTTCCTTCTTTTCTTTTCTTCCTTTCTTTTCTTCCTTTCTTTTCTTCCTTTCTTTTCTTCCATTCGTTCTTTTCTTCCTTCCTTTCTTTTCTTCCTTCTTTACTTTTCTTCCTTCTTTTCTTTTCTTCCTTCTTTTCTTTTCTTCCATTCGTTCTTTTTCTTCCTTCCTTCCCTCCATCCATCCCTCCCTCTCTTCCTACCTACCTTCCTTCATTCAGTTATTCCATCTTCCCTCCTCCTTTCCTTCCATCATTCTTTTTTCCATTCCTCCCTTTCCACTTTTTCCCTTCCATCAATATCTTCCATTCCCCTCCTTTCTCCTCTTTTCCTTCTTCCTCCCCTCTCTTCCTTCCCCTCCTTCCTCCTCCCCTCTCTTCCTCCCCTCCTTCCTCCTCCCCTCTCTTCCTTCCTCCTCCCCTCTCTTCCTTCCTCCTCCCTTCTCTCTTCCTTCCCCTCCTTCTCTCTCTTCCTTCCCCTCCCTCCCTCCCCTCCTCCCTCCTCCCCTCTCTTCCTTCCCCTCCCTCCCTCTCTTCCTTCCCCTCCTTCCTCCTATTTTCCCATCCCTCCCCTCCTCCCTTCCTCTCTTCCTTCCCACCCCTCCCTCTCTTCCTTCCCCTCCTTCCTCCTATTTTCCCATCCCCTCCCCTCCTCCCTCCCTCTCTTTCCTCCTTCCCATCCCTCTCTCTCTTATGTCTTCCCTTCCTCTGTGTATACGTTGCATTGTGTTGGTGTGAGTCGGGACACTTGGGTTATTTGATGTTGGTTACACTGGAGGGGTTGTTGTGGCGGTGTCTTGTGGTTGGTTGGTGGGTTGGTTGTACAGAGGACGCTCAACTCTCATACACACACACACACACACACACTGTCTGTCTCTCTCTCTCTCTCTGTCTGTATGTATATCTCATTCCTCTCTCTCGCACACCTCGTCTGTCTCTCTCTCTCTGTATGTATCTCTCATTCCTCTCTCGCACACCGTCTGTCTCTCAGTCTGTCACACTGCTCATACCTCCCTCACACACCGTCTGTCTCTCTGCATGACTGTCTCTATCTCTCATTTCTCTCTCACACACCGTCTGTCTTTCTGCATGACTGTCTCTATCTCTCATTTCTCTCTCACACACCGTCTGTATCATTCTCTGCCTTCTTGCCTGTCTCTCAATTTGTCTAGATGAGCAGCATGTGTTTACAGTTGTGTTGTATCACTTAATCATTCTGTTTATTTAAATAGTTTTATATCTTCCGAGTGTTTATATGTATTTACTTGTCATTCTATCTAGCGGTTTGCCTACAGTGTCATATATTCTGTCAGCTAGTTAATGAATTTATATGCCATACAACCTGTAGTGAAGATGTCAGAGAATATAATATTGATGATACACCTCCCTCCCTCTCTTCCTTCCCTTTTCCTTCCCCTCCTTCCTCCTTCCTCCTTCCTCCTCTATTGTGCCCCGAGATTTAATACTTAAGGGGGTGCGGGAGTAGGGGACAGGCTTGGGGGGGTGGTTTAGGGGGGTGCGGGAGTAGGGGACAGGCTTGGTGTGGTTTAGGGGGGTGCGGGAGTAGGGGACAGGCTTGGTGTGGTTTAGGGGGGTGCGGGAGTAGGGGATAGGAATGGTGTGGTTTAGGGGGGGTGCGGGAGAAGGGGACAGGCTTGGGGGGGGGCTTTAGGGGGAGTGCGGGAGTAGGGGGCAGGCTTGGGGGGTGCGGAAGTAGGGGAACAGGCTTGGGGGGGGAGTTAGGGGGGTGCGGGAATAGGGGACAAGCTTTCTACCCCCCCCAAGCCTTTCCCCCTAATCCTGCACCCCCCAGTCCCCCCCCAAGCCTGTCCCCTACTTCTGCACCCCCTTAAAGAATAAAAATCAGTCTTTATATTTTTTTATGTAGCCAATACCATCACATATTAGTCAGACACATAACTCCATAATACAGACTCGGTAATGTTTTGCGAAATTTAACGAATGCAAACTTGTTGACGATGTGGACTGAATTGAACGATCTGTGACAACCTTTATAGCTCTTGCACAACGGGTAACATGTAGAGAGAGAGAGAGACAGAGACAGAGACAGAGAGAGAGAGACAGAGAGAGAGAGATACAGACAGATACACACACACATACGCACACACACACACACACACACACAGAGAGAGTTTGTTTGTTTGTGTGTGGATAGAGAGAGAGAGAGAGAGAGAGAGAGAGAGAGAGAGAGAGAGAGAGAGAGAGTTACAAGGAGTTACAAGGAAAAGAAGTACCCTAGGGGACCTCACGATCCATACAAAGAGGGTACCTGTGGGTTTAGTTGCGCAAGTAGGCGACCGTCCTCGAATGTGTCATGTGAAACCATCAAGGAACACTCGCACAACGGCTTAAACACCTAGACGGTGGTTTAAGGCTTTGTCTAATCTGGACTTGAACTGATCCACAGAGTTGCTGTTGACCACATCAGCAGGAAGCGCGTTCCAAGTACTGCAGATGCTGTATGTAAAGAACTTACCACACAGATCACGGTTGTATCGCTTTAGTTCAAGTTTGTAGCCATGATTCCTGGTTGTGCCCTCACTGAGTTGGAAAATGTCCCTGTAGTCTACATTGTCAAAGCCTCGTAGTATTTTAAACACTTCGATAAGCTGACCACGCAGTCTCCGGGTTTCCAAAGAGAACAGGTCGAGTTCTACCAACCGATCTTTATAGCTCTTGTGTCTAAGAGAGGGTATAAGTTTGGTTGCCCTGGCTTGCACTCGTTCCAATCTCGTGATATCCTTCCGGTAAGAAGGACTCCAAAACTGGACTGCATACTCCAGGTGCGGTCGGACAAGGGAATTGTACAGACAAAGTACTATCTCCTTGTTCCGGTATCCAAACTGTCGCTTTATGTACCCTAACATCCTTTGGGCTTTCTTCTCAGCCTCAATACACTGCTTTGAGAACTTGAGGTCGCTGGTGATAGTTACACCCAAGTCTTTCTCAGTATCAGTGCTTACGAAAGCATTGCCCTTAAGAGGTTATACTCTTGTTCGGGGGGTTTCTGTGGCCTATATGCATAACTTTGCATTTGTTCACGTTAAATGGCATTTGCCACGTGTCAGACCACTCCCGATCTTCCTAAGATCTTCTTGTAAGCGGGTAGTATTTCCTTCTTTCGCGACATTCATACCAAGCTTAGTATCATCGGCGAATTTGGAAATCTGGCAACCATGTCACCATCCACGTCATTAACATAGATGATAAACAGTAGTGGTCCCAGAACAGAACCTTGGGGAACACCGCTAGTAACGGGCACCCACTCTGGAAGCCTGTCCATTCACTACCACCCGCCCTGCCGTCTGTCACTTAGCCAGTTCTCTATCCAATTTGCCACATTTCCGTCTATGCCCAGTGCACGCACTTTCCGAAGGAGGCGGCGGTGGGGTACTCTTATCAAAGGCTTTCTGAAAGTCTAAGTAGACAACATCGACCGCTTTATCCCGATCATGCTTACTGAAAACAAAATGGAAGAATTCCACCAGATTTGTGAGGCATGACCGGTGCTGCCGGAACCCATGTTGGGAACCCCTCAGTAGCAAATTTGATTCTAAGTGTGCTGTTATTTTGTCCACCATGATGCTCTCCATGAGTTTACAGACTATCGAGGTTAAACTGATGGGTCTGTAGTTTGACGGTTGGCTAGCATCTCCCTTCTTGAAGATAGGAGTCACCTCTGCCTCACGCCAGTCTCTAGGAACGCATCCAGTCTGGATTATCCTGTTGAAGACCATGCACAGGTGCCGTGATACTTCACCATGCACTTCTTTCAACACTCTAGGTAAGAACCCATCCGGACCGGGGGACTTGTTTGCTTTTAATTCGATTATTTTTCTCTCGATTTCTTCTTGGGTGAAGACCATTGACTCCAACTTCTCACTGAAGGAGTCCAAAGGTTCGGGAATGGGACCACTCTCCTCAGAGAACACTGAAGAGAAGTACTCATTTAAGAGGTTAGCATTTTCTGCATCAGAGTGCATCAATGCTCCATCCTCATTCACCAAGGGACCGATCCTGCGTCGGATTGGTTTACGGCCATTCACATAACTGAAAAACTCCTTGGGGTTCTCTTTGCAGAGTCTAGCCACACGGACCTCCTCAGCACGCTTAGCCGCCCTTATTTTGGACTTCACGTTTCGATTCAGTCTTCTATGACCGTCAAAGTCCCCAGATGCCTTCGCTCGACGATACGCAGTTCTCCTCTCCCTTAGTAGGTTACGGATTTCCCGATTAAACCACTTCGGTTGAATGAACTTCTGACCTGTTCCCTTCAGAGGAATAAAGCGCGACTGAAGTTCCATGAAGGAAGACAAGAATGACCTCCACAGATCATCAGCACTCTCTCCCTCCTCTAGTTCCATTTCAGCAACGCCTTCACGAAGACCTGCAAAGTCCGCTCTCCCCATGTCTAATTTTCTATGCACCGGGGTCACGGACTCCATATTAGGGACCTTAACTGAAAATCTTATAAGCTTGTGGTCGCTTCCACCTATTTCTTCATTTACAGAGAGGTCTTGAATGATGTCATCCTCGGAGGTGAGGACCAAGTCGAGTATGTTAGCACCTCTTGTTGGCTCCCTTACCCATTGAGTGAGGAATTCATCATTTACAAACTCCAAGAGTGGTGTGTTCTCGGCAGAGGGCTCTCTGGTTTCCCAGTCAACATGTGTGTTGAAGTCCCCCATAAGGATGCACACCCTGCCGTCCACTAGTTCACCCAGCAACTGGTATAGGTCCCTGTCCATCTCATTGAGTTGTCCAGGGGGTCTATAAAGCAGAAGGGTTCTGTATTTTGCAGTGCCTATTTCTAGGTCAACTCCAAGGAGCTCGTGGTTCGATGTGATGTTGCAGGTCATCGATTTGATGGAGTTCTTTACATACAACAGCACACCACCACCCCCTCTGTCCTCTCTATCTTTGTGGAAGAGTTGGTAGCCTGGAATCACGAATTCCCCTTCAAGATCTCTGTCTGAGGTTCTCAACCATGACTCCGTTATGGCCACCATCTCGGGTTCCTCTGTCGCAACGAGGGCCCGCAGTTCCAAAAACTTGTTTCGGATGGACCTGGCGTTGAACAATAGAACCTTCAGGGAACCCCCAACTGCAGGGCTCCCTATACTCTTCCGTTTCCCGGTTTGGTCATTGTCTTGGTAGTGCTGGGGATATCCTTCTTCAGGATCTCAGCGAATGTCTCAGCGAGAGAGAGAGAGAGAGAGAGAGAGAGAGAGAGAGAGAAATGTTGTTTGTTAGGAAGTTAGAAAGAGTAAATGGAGTGAGTGTGTGTGAGAGAAAAGGAGAGAGAAGAGAGGAATGTACACAGGGAATTAAGAGAGGGTGAATAAAGGAAGTAAAGAGGGAGAGGAGATTAGGCACAGAGGGAAGGATGGATGGAATATAGAAGGAAGGAAGGAAAGAAGGAAAGGAGAAAAATGAAAGGAAGGAAGGAAGGGTGAGAAATGAAAGGAAGGAAAGAGGGAAGGAGAGAAAGGAAGGAGGAAGGGAAGGGAGATAAATGACAGGAAGGAATGAATGAAGGAGAGAAATGAAAGGAAGGAAGGAACGAAGGAGAGAAATATAAGGAAGTAATGAAGGGAAGGAGAGAAAGGAATGAGGAAGTGAAGGGAGAGAAATGAAAGAAAGGAATGAAGGAAGGAGAGAAATATAAGGAAGGAAGGAAGGAAAGGAGAGAAATGAAAAGAAGGAATGAAGGAAGGGAGAGAAAGAAATACAAGGAATGAAAGAAAGGAAGGAGGGTGGGAGGGAAGGAAATAAAAGGAAGGAGGGTGATAGGGTAAGAAATAATATGAAGGAAGGAGGGAAAAAAATAAAATGAAGGAAGAAAGGAAGGAAGGGAGGAGGGAGAGAAGTACAGAGAAGGAAGGAAGGAAGGAGGGAAAGAAATAAAATGAAGGATGGAAGGAGAGAAATAAATAAAATTAATTAATGAATGAAGGAAGGAAGGAGGGAAAGAAATAAAATGAAGGAAGGAAGGAGGGAAAGAAATAAAATGAAGGAAGGAAGGAGGGAAAAAAATAAAATGAAGGAAAGAAAGAAGGAAAAGAAGTACGATGAATGAATGAAGGAAGGAAAAGAAGTACAATGAAGGAAGGAAGGAAGGGAAAGAAGTACAATGAAGGAAGGGAAAGAAGTACAATGAAGGAAGGAAGGAAGGGAAAGAAGTACAATGAAGGAAGGAACGTATTACAGGGGAAAGTGAATAGGGAAAATTACGGTATGGTGCCTTCCTTCCTTCCTTCCTTCCTTCATTCCTTCCTTCCTTCTTCCTTCCCTCTACTTCTTTCTTCCTAACCTTCCCTCCTTCCCTTCCCTTCCTTTACTTTTTTCCTCCTTTCCTCTACTTATTTCCTCCTTTCCACCTTCCCTCTACTTATTTCCTCCTTCCCTTTCTTTACTTCTTTCCTCTTGTCCTCCTCCCCTCTACTTCTTTCCTCTTGTCCTCCTTCCCTCTACTTATTTCCTCCTTCTCCCTCTTTCTTCCTAACCTTCCCTCCTTCCCTTCCTTTACTTTTTTCCTCCTTTCCTCCTTTCCACCTTCCCTCTACTTATTTCCTCCTTCCCTTTCTTTACTTCTTTCCTCTTGTCCTCCTTCCCTCTACTTCTTTCCTCCTTCACCCTCTTTCTTCCTACCCTTCCCTCCTTCCCTTCCTTTACTTTTTCCTCCTTCCCTCTACTTCTTTCCTCCTTCACCCTCTTTCTTCCTACCCTTCCCTCCTTCCCTTCCTTTACTTCTTTCCTCTTGTCCTCCTTCCCTCTACTTCTTTCCTCCTTCACCCTCTTTCTTCCTACCCTTCCCTCCTTCCCTTCCTTTACTTTTTTCCTCCTTTCCACCTTCCCTCTACTTCTTTCCTCCTTCACCCTCTTTCTTCCTACCCTTCCCTCCTTCCCTTCCTTTACTTCTTTCCTCCTTCCTCCTCTCTTTCCCTGCCTTCCATCCTCTTCCTCCTCTGTTTCCCTTCAATCCCTCTTCCTCTCTTCCCCTCCCTTCCATCCCCTTCCTCCTCTCTTTCCCTCCCCTTCCTCCTCTCTTTCCCTCCCTTCCTCTGCCATCCATCCCTCTCTCCCTTCTTTCCCTTCCATCCATCCATCCCTTCCTTCCTTCCTTCTATCCCTCCTCCCCTTCTTTCCTCTCTCTCTCCCTATCCCTTCCTCTCCTTCACCCTCCCTTTAACATCATTCATAACACGTCACCAATGTCTGGGAGGGAGGGAGGGAGGGATGGAGGGATTTACACATGGGAGAGAGGGAGAGAGGGAGAGGATTTACGCATGAGAGCAATGAGGGAGGGAGGGAGAGAAGATGGATGAATTGAGGGAGGGAGGGAGGGTAGGAGAGAAGAGAAAGGAGGGAGGGAGGAAGGGAAGGGGAGAAGAAAATAGAGGGAGGGATTGGAAGAGAGGGAGAGAAAGGAGGGAGGGAATAGAAGAGAGGGAGAGAAAGGAGGGAGGGAATAGAAGAGAGAAGAAAAAGGAGGGAGGGAATGGGAGGAAGAGGAGGGAATGGGAGGGAGAGAAGAGAAAGGAGGGAGGGATTGGGAGAGAGGAAGAGAAAGGAGGGAGGTATTGGAAGAGGAGAGAAAGGAGGGAGGGAATGGGAAAGGGATAGAAGAGAAAGGGGGGAAGGAATGGGAGAGGAAGAGAAAGGGAGAGGGGGAAAGATAAATGAAGGAGGGAGATAATAGGAGGTAATAAAAGAAAAGAGAAATGGGGGGAGGAAAGGGGATGAGAGGGGAGGGGAGAAAGGAGGGAGGGAAGAGAAGAGAAGAGAGAAATGATGATAAATAGGTAGATGGAAGATTAAGATAAAGGAAGGGATGGAAGGAATGAGGAAAAGAAAGGAGAGAAATTATTAGACGAATAGGATAATGTAAAGATAGAATACAACAGAGAGAGAGAGAGAGAGAGAGAGAGAGAGAGAGAGAGAGAGAGAGAGAGAGAGAGAGAGAGAGAACAATAATACTAAGGAGTGAGTGTTGAGGGAGAGAGAGAGAGAGAGTGAGTGAGTGAGTGAGGGAGAGGGAGATAATACCTGTGGGTTCCCCTCTCGATCCCACTTGATCCCTCTCTTTAATTACTGAGAGAGAGAGAGAGAGAGAGAGAGAGAGAGAGAGAGAGAGAGAGAGAGAGAGAGAGAGAGAGAGAGAGAGAGAGAGGAGAGGAAGTGAGTGAAGGTGAGTAACACACACACACACATCACTTTTTCTTCTTCTTAGAGAGAGAGAGAGAGAAAGTTATAAAAATGTTCTGAGAATCAAATTATACTTTTTCC
The DNA here is from genome assembly GCA_033782935.1 of Petrolisthes cinctipes. Lineage (NCBI taxonomy): Eukaryota > Metazoa > Arthropoda > Malacostraca > Decapoda > Porcellanidae > Petrolisthes > Petrolisthes cinctipes. The sequence goes on along the minus strand of JAWQEG010002548.1, from coordinate 66,814 downwards.
ACCCATGGGTCTGGGAGACATTAATGAATTCTGTGAGGGAGATAAGAAGTTCATTAAATTTCCTAATAGGTTTTAAGGAGGACGGAAGGAAGGAAGGAAAGGGGGGAGAAAAAAAATAAATGGGTTGGGTTTACCTGTTTAAGAGTTGGAGTGCCATTCATAACAATTGACACACACACACACACACAAACATACATCTTTCTTTCATACATCTTTCTTCTATCTATCTATCTATAGCTCCGACGCCTCGTTCCCTCCGGGAACTCCCCCCAAGGGGGTGGCCACGGCAGAAGTGTCTCCAGTTCTCCCTGTTCCAACACTCCCTCCTTACTTGTTCAAGCCCTCCTCTGCCCCTCATGTTTCTCTCCTTTACATACTCTTCCACTCTGTTCTGCCATCTAACCGGAGGTCTGCCTCTCACACCAGGTCCTACAACTTCACTTCCATACACCTTCTTTACAAATTCCTCGCCTTGCATTCTCTCCACATGTCCATACCATCTCAATGTATTACGTTTCACTCTCTCAACCACTCCACACTCAATACCAATTGCCTTCTCACTCATACCACATCTCTCATATACACTCTCATTACTTTCTCCATCCCATCTAGTAAGTCCACATGCTCCTCTCAAGTAACTCATTTCCACAGCACCTATTCTAGACTGATGCGCCCTATTCCATGTCCATGTCTCCGACGCATATGTCAGTGTTGGCAGGATTATACTATTTCGTAGTCCCCTTTTCACTTCCATACTCACACTTCTACCCTTCATAATCCTCCCCAGTGATCCTATGACCTGTCTACCCTTCACTGCTCTCTCCCTAATTTCTCCTTCCATACTTCCATGTTTACACATAACTGTACCCAGGTACTTAAACTCCTTCACTTCCTCCATCCTCTCACCCCTCAGAGTTATCTCACACTTCGTCCCAGTTGGTACAGCCACTCTGTAAGGTGTAGCAAAGTCAATCACTTCAGTTTCTGCTCTTTCAAATACCATCACTTTACTTTTACCCACATTCACCTTCAATTTCCTTCGTTTACACACAGACTGAAATTCGTCCACCACTCTCTGTAAATTCCTTTCACTCTCAGCCATCAGCACAGTGTCATCCGCAAACAAACTTGCCACCAGGGACCAATTTGCTTCATTCAACCTCAACTTCACCCCCAGACCATTCACTTTGGCTTTCACCTCTCTCATACAACCATCCATATATATATTGAACAGCCATGGTGACATAACACACCCCTGTCTCAGCCCTACACTAATATTAAAACTCTCACTTAGATCACCCTCTACCCGTACACATGCTTTTGCATCTGCATAAAAAGCCTCAATGCCTTTCAGTAAAGGCCCCCCAACTCCATAAATTCTCAACACCTCTGTCATAGCTTTCCTATCAACTCTATCATATGCCTTCTCCAAGTCCATGAAGGCAGCATACAACTTCTTACCCTTCCCAATATACTTCTCCACTATTGATTTTAATGCAAATATTTGGTCCACACATCCTCTACCCTTTCTGAACCCTCCCTGCTCCTCACTAACTTTATTCCCTGTTACTTCCATCAGTCTCTCAGTCAGAACCTTCCCGTAAACCTTCCCCGGTACACTAAGAAGGCTTATTCCCCTATAGCTACCACACTCATCCTTACTTCCCTTCCCCTTATACAAAGGTACAATTATGGCTCTCCTCCAATCCTCTGGCACCTCTCCCTGCCTCCAGGCCAATGTACATATAAGCAACATCCACTCCACCACTACCACCCCCCCCACACTTTAACATTTCAGCAGTTATCCCATCCACCCCTGGTGCCTTTCCCATCTTCAACTTTCCTATTGCTTTCCTAACCTCTTCCCTTCCTAAATCTCCCTGTACACCCTGTCGTCTACCACCTGCCTCCATCCCCATGCATGTCACCACCGCCTCCCCTCCCGTCCCCCCATTCATCAGACCATCAAAATGCCTCTTCCACACTTCTTTCACTTCCTCACTTCTACTCACAGTAACTCCATCCTCTCTCTTCATTCTCACACTACCAGACTTTCCTTCTCCTCTTTCTCTTTTAACCTCCTTCCAGAATAATTTCTTGTTCTCTTTAAACTTTTCACTCAGCTTCATACCAAACTCCTCATCCACTCTCCTTTTACTCTCACTCACCATCATTTTCACTTGTCTCTTACACACATTATATTCTCTTTTCCATCTCTCTCTCACTTCTTCCGGCACATTCCTCTGTAGTGTTCTCCGATATGCCTTCCTCTTATCCTCTACAGCATCTTTCACTTCTTCTGTCCACCAAGCACTCCCTTTCTTGCCCCTCTTCTGTGACTTATATCCTACTACCTCTGCTGCTGTCCTTAATACTCTCATCTTAAACATTTCATACACCGCATTCACTCCCACTCCCTCCCCTATCCCCATCCTTACATCCCCCAGCACCTCACCCACCCTCCTCTTATATTCCTCCCTATACTCTTCTACATCTAATTTCCCACTAGCCACCACCCTCTTATTCCTCACCCCTTCATCCCTCCTACTATACTCCCACTTAACCCTAACCTTCATCCTCACCAACACCGCAAAATGGTCGGAGCAATGGACCATTCCTCTCACTACTTTTGCGTCATACACATCCTTCCTCAACCTTTCATCCACTGCCACATAATCAATCAAACTCTTCTGCTCTCCTCTCTCATCCCTTCTCTTCCATGTATACCTGTGGATCATCTTGTGCTGAAAGAAGGTGTTCGCCAAGAACAACCCCCTCTCAGCACAGACATCCACCAGATATTCACCATTCTCATTTGTTCCTTCTACACCCCATTTACCCACAATATTCCCCACTTCCTCACCTCCCACCTTTCCATTCATGTCTCCCATCATCACTATTCTCCTTCCATTATCAATTCCTCTCAGACATGCATTCAGCTCTTCCCAAAACACTCTCATCTTCTCTCTCCCTGTCTTACTCTTTTCATTCACTGGTGCATAAGCACACACCCAAGCATACTTCACCAAGCCAATCTTTCCAGTCATCCATACAATCCTCGATCCATTCCACCCATGTCCATCCACTCCCTTCCACACCCACGGAGACACCAACAGCGCACACCCTTCCTTCCCTCTTCCTTTACTCTTTTCATTCATGCCCGTCCATACTACTCCTCCCTCCATTCCCTCCCACAGTCCACTCTCCCTTCCTTCCTGACACTCAACCACTCCACATCCTTTCACGTGTGTCTCCGTCACTCCCATCACATCCACTCTTCCTTTCTTAAAACATTCTACAATCTCTCGCCTCTTGGTCCCATCCGTCATTCCATTCACATTCATCTTTCTTTCATACACATATTTCTCTCATACATACATACATACATCTTTCTTTCATACACACATATTTCTCTCATACATTCATACATACACACACATACATACATATCTTTCTCTCATACACACATCTTTCTCTCATACATACATACACACACACACACATATCTTTCTCTCATACACACATACATACATCTTTCTCTCATTCACTTTTATTTCATTGGAGTGCCTTGATTCCTCCAAAGTATGTCAGGAAACAGGACAAAAGAGTGGTGTTCTGTTGCTTGGAATAGTTTGGAGGAATCAGTTGCTCCAGATTTACCAACACTGTACTTCCCCCCCCCTTAAGTGGAGAATTGGAGGGCTACTGATTCCTCCTAACTATGCCAGGAAACAGAAAGATGCTCTCAATGGTACAAATAGGGGATCTTCTGTGTCATGGTATAGTTTGGAGGAATCAGAAACCTTCCAATTCACCAACAACAAGAAAATCTCCTCTTAATTCAGAGACCCTGTGTTCGTGTGTGATATTTGGTGGTGGTGGTGGTGGCTTCTGATTCCTCCTGACTCTGCCACGAAACAAGCTCCTTTCTATGTACTGTAGGTGTGTGTGTTTCGTGGCAGTGTTTGAAGGACTCACTAACCTACTAATTTTCTTTACTACATGTATCATGGGGGTCCTTAATCCCATATATTTTGTGAGAGGGAGCAAGATAGATTATTTGATTGTTGAAGGTATTTAAGATTAAACATGTTGCATAAAATAAATTCATACACACATCTCCTTCCCCCCCTACACACGCACTTCTCCCCAACCCCCAACACATACACACACTCCCCCCCCCCCCCATCCACCCACTTCTTCCCCCACTCCCCTCTGACACACACACACACACACACACTTCCTTAGATTAGAATAGGAAAGTAAAAAGCAACTTCTCAATTGAATTATTTATTTAAAATATATATAGACACATTATTTTGTCATTGATAATAAACCTTTGATAAAGCTAGCGTGATGGCTGTACAGGAGTACGTACACACACACACACACACACACACACACACACACACAGAGACAGACAGAGAGACAGACAGGGCCGCCCAAGTTTAGTAGTAAAAAGCAATAAAGTAACGGTACGAGGCTCAGATTATACAGTAGTACTAGTTACAGTATTAATAGTATTGTTATTGTTATTATTATTATTAAAAGTACATACTGTATACAATTACAGTAAAAGTGATGAATGTTTCTAATGTTACAAAAATCTATAAATAATTATTCAATGATCACAAAGTGATCGTAACATTTATAAACATAACAAATAATTAATTAGTAAAGGTATTATTAAATGAACAAGAATATACTACTAACAAATTACACTGCAACTCACAATAAATAAAAATAATTACAATATAAAAAAACAAAATAACTCCAAAGACAAAACTGTGTGTGGAAAACTTGTTTGCTTGCTGTCGGCATGTACAGTAAATTTCCCATGAAACCTCAAATGAACATCAACACACACACACGCACATATACAGTACAGTACGCCTCGATACCAAAAACCACATCATAAAAACATAAACATATAAAAAAAGTTCATTCCCTGCAACACTTTGATCACGGCCCGGTTAAGACCACCAAAAACAATAATAAATTAGTTGCATAAAATTAAATAAATACCTAAATGTTTCCCCAAAAATATACCCCTAAGAGCACAACAACTGTCCATCAACACACATCATAAGTCGAGACGTACAAATGTCAACACAACACACTATAGAAACAAAATAATGAGGTGAAACTTGGATAATTATAGCATTGCGGTGATTACAGTATAGATAAGTGTTGGTAAAATGGAAGTACTATTATTCTCTATTACATATTTTCATTGCTGGTCGCTCACACGTTCTCTGGTTATTAGGAATTATTATATATAGTGTTATTTAAGGGGATAGTAAACTTTTGGTACATTAGAGCACCTTGATTCCACCGAAGTATGCCTCCAGGAAACAGGACCAGAATTACAAATATAATTGGTGGCCTGAAGTTGCTTGGAATAGTTTGGAGGAATCAGTTACTCCACATTTACCAACTCTGTACTACCTCCTTAACAAGTAAATAACAACAACTTCTGTTACATATATTTTTTTCATACACTGACCTGCTGCCTTCCATTAACTTTAAATTCATGTATATTAATAATCCAAATTCGTTGCTGTGTACAGACATAGCCTCTAATTATGAGACAAGGCATTTGCATTCTGGGACTGTATTATCTAAATGGACATATTATTATTATTTATATTTTTTCAAAGTGTCTTTCCTTCGTAAATTTTTCTGTTTCTCTCTGTACTCACTTTGTATGTACAGCTGGGAACTCTTGACAAAGCTACATTCTAGAGCTCATATAGAAACTTTGTGTTGTAGATTACAGTATTTATTTTTCTTAGTAACAAGAGGTGGAGTAAAGGGTGAAAGTATAGTAGAGGGTGTGGAGGTAGTGAGGTGCTTCTTCACACAATACTCCCCACCCAGTTGAATGGGATAGTTGGTGACATTGAACATTGAACATTTGGGATTTAGACTGTCTCAGAATTGGGTGAAAGTGCAAAACAGGATGATATCTATATCTGCTATAAGGAAAAGGAATGAATTGTGTGTGTGTGTGTGTGTGTGTGTGTTTTGTAGAGCTCCAGAGTGTAGTAGTTATGAAGAAGAGTCACAATCTGCACCTGAAGTTAACTAACCATTTGGTGGGTAAGTTACAGGTTAAAGCAACAAGATACACAGACCTACCGTATATATGTAACAATAATAATAATGGACCTAAAATGTACAACTATATACATTGCCTAATAAGACTCACGCACGAGATAAACTTTATAATGAACTAGCATAGTACAGTACCTCTATAATATAACTATCATCTCAAATGGTATTCAAGCCAATCCGTGTTCATTCATAAATAAATATGTATGTTTGTGTCCCTGTCCAGTTGAAGTCTGAAATCCTACAACCTTACTTAGATTGATTCATGTTGCAGAGTTCTATGACAATATTTCAGAGTCATGTATTGGTTTGTGTGTTGTTTGGTTGTAGAATTTAAGACCTCATCTGTATCAAGACACTGACAGATCTAAAGGAGTATATGGTCACTTTGCGCAAATTGTACTTTAGTGAGTTTCTTGTTCCTGTGGCAGATCTGATGAGCAGGTACAGTAAGTGACAAACATTGGCTGAACCAGCATCAACTGCCTCATGTAGTATAGCAAATGTAATACTGATATATAGATAACTTTGTCAATCCTTCCTTACAGAGTGACGAAAAAGTCTTGGCCTCCCAAGTGTTCACAAAAAGAGGCAAGTCTAAAAGTCTGTTCGTTTTCAGAAAAAAAAAAAGTATAACAGGAGATATTAATTATTGTCTCCAACAAGCATTAATGTTCAGGTTTTGAGCAAATATCCCTTTGTTCACACAACAGAAACTGACAGACAATGTTCCATCATGTCTAAAACAATACATTAGATGTATTGGCAAGCCTACAAAGTGTCAAAGGCTAGGCAACTAAATATTATATTACCATTGCATTAGTTGTACAATGTGAAGCTACGAGCCGTCGTGGCCAATGATTATGTCACTTACTGTATTTATGGATAAATTATTTTTGAGTTTGTCGGCATGATGCTGTCCGAGTATCCTTCTTGCTGTTTATAACATCTAAGTCTGATATTGCATTAAAGCCTATGTCACTTTACTAGTCAAAAGTCACATCTTACATTTTAGATTACACCTGTCTGTCTTTATGTTATACTGACTGCAAGCAGACACACAATGACAGGACAGATACAATTTCAATTATAGAGTAATTAAAACAAAACTCTTCCTCCCCCCCCCCCCAAACAGAATAAAGTTAACCGACTCACCACAAGTAATGGAATCCTGAAGAAAGGCACCAAAAACTCTTATCACTTTTTGTTAAGTTCAACATACCATATAGTAAACCAGAGATCCACCAAGAGGCAGCTTGAACAGCCTTCCTTGCGGCATGGACTGCTTAGTGAGAATTGTGGTGGTGATGAGAGTCGTCTGCTCCTGCCATCATCACACTCTGGGTCACCTTTGCTTCCCTTGCTTTTGATGTTGTCAGTGGCATCATCATCATCTTGAGTAATATTTTCATTTTCATCACTGGCCTTCATGTCGTTTGGTGGTAATGATGTCTCGTCTTCGGACTTAAGCACATTGCCACTTCGACGGAGCAGCACCGGGGGTATACTGGGTTTAACACTGACCAACTTCTTACGCCTAACAGAGGTGGCTGTGGTGGAGCCAGTTATAGGTGAACTCTTGATGCTCTCTTGCAATTTGGTGTGCCTGGTTGTTGGAGTTATCTGTTCAGGCAGTGGAGCGCTACCATCACGGGTCTTGAGGACGGACGACCTTGTGCCTCGCATGTATGACTTCAGGGCACTGGCAGGGAGAGACTTTCTGGATGAACTTTCACGGTTAAGAGGTGGAGGTGAGCCCATTTCTTCTCTTTCCTTTGTTCTACTCTCTATTTCTCTAATTCTATCACCGGTTCCAATCCTGCCAGCGTTGCCTTCTCGTTCCTCATGTTCCACTCCCCTCATCTCGCCAACCCTTTCCATGAGAGCTGAAAATTCAAGATCGGTGGCGGCATCTGAGCCTCTCACGTCCTCCTCCCACAAGAAACAGTTACCAAGTCTGCTTCTGCGCGTACTGCTGTCTCTAATGTCCTTCACCACACCAGTGCAACGTGCCACAGTGTTCCTCCGAGTAATGAGTGGCACTGTGGTTGGACATGCATTGGAGCTCTTGCTATTTTTATCTTGCATTGATTTTCCTGTTTGTGTTGACAAGGCTGTGTTGTTAGATTTCTGGTCAGTTTCATCATATTCCGGAGCCTCTGAGATGTGATCCAGTGAGGATACCCGGGATTCCTCTGCTATGATTGTTCCGCTCCCTGCCTGGGTCTTCTCTACACGGACTCGGTGAAGGCCGTCCGTTGGGTCTCGAAAACCTTCTTGCGATTGGCCACCATTCCCGTCAGAGGAGAAGGAAGGTCTGGGGTTAGAGTCGGAGGAGGGGGAGGATTTGTTTGAGGCTGTCCCGTCCCCCCCTCCACCTCCGACGGGCCAACCGATAAAAAAGACGAGAAACCAGAGAGACGTGGGCAGCTGGGCGACCTCATCAACTCTGGTACCGGAAAATAAAGAGATATCAGAATGGAATGCATTATTAAACCTAATAATTATGTCTATGGTAAATGGTTTATGCAAATTTTTGTGACAAAAATACTGTACCATATATATATTTCTCACCATTTAGATTAATAATTTTATAATTCGAAGCTGGTACACTCAGATACCATAGTCTCTAGCCCACCTGTGTTGAAGCCCAATATCTGAAGCAGGCGGTTTCTAGACGACAGCCCACCCAAACCATAACAAGGCTACACACATCTCGAACCAATGGAGGCTTTGGGTGGGGTGTCGTCCTGAAACTGCTTGCTTCAGATCTGGGGCATTGACTCAAGTGGGCTATAGAGGCTTTGGTATCAGAGTGTACTCCTTACTACTTGTGAGGTAACTTCAATAAGTAGGAAAGTAAGCAAAAGTTTCAATCTGTTGACAGGCAGACAGTAATAATATTATTCCTGTCTGTCTGTCAACAAACTATAACTCTTGCTCACTTTCTTTCCTATTGTAGCTACGTATACCCTTGAACTTTGTACATAAAAAGTAAATACTACATAAAGCAACAAGTGATATCATTATCCTAAACATGTGTGAATCTGAAGAGAGAAGAAGAAATTTTTAGAAAGATAGATAAGCAAATGAATAAGAGAGTCAAGTTAGGAAAGGAAGAAGGTAGTGAGAGGAGTGAGGTAGAGATTTGACAGGTCAGATGAGTGACCATATCACTTCTACACTTACCCACCAAGAGGATGGAAAGGGAATTATGGCTGCAACTGTACATAAAAAGTAAATACTAACTACATACAGCACCAAGTGACTATGATATCCTAAGACTTGTGTGTATGTGTAACCCATCTCCTATTGTACTATGGGCCATATTCAAGAACATTTGTGGTGTATACAATGGTATAGTACTGGTACGATGGCTCCATGAACAAACAATGGAGCAGTCATATCGGTACCACACCATCGTATACACCACGGATGACCTTGAATATGGCCCTGAATATGATGGTTCAATGTAAAAGTTGGTCTAACGGGTGTATTGAAAGTGATGTAAAGTCGGCAAAAAAAAGTATTGGAACTCCCCTATGGATAGTTATAGTTAACTGCAATGTAATGGTGGTTCCAATAGTATGCTGGACTCAAGACAATAATGGAATCTGTTGTTGGTAAAGTGATGGATGGACTAGTGATTCCTCCAAATTATGCCACGAAACAGAACCCCCTATTAGTAACCCTGGGGTTGTCTGTTTAATGACATAGTTTGGAGGAATCAGTGTGTGTGTGTGTATGTGATGATCTGGACCGGACCTTGGTAATTGGCGTTGTGACGGTAACGTATGTCCTAAATTGAAACATAACAAAGCCAAACTACCGTACACCAAGTCATTTGGGTTTAATGAGGACTTCTGCACCGTGTGATATAAACTATCATATGTAAGAATATCTGTGATGTTGTTGTTGATGGTGTGGTGCTGGTCCGATGGCTCTGTAGTGTGTCTAGGAAGCCATCATACCATTAACACACATTGTCAACATCATATATGTTCTTGCATATGGTCCAAACACTTACCCTTACTCCTGGTGGTGGTGATGGAGGGTCTGCGTAGGCTCGGCCGTGGTGTTATTGGCTGCTCTGGTTCGACCGTTGCCTCGCCCCGCCCACCACGCTGCTCTGTTAACATTACAACCAAAACACTTTATTATACTGTATGTACTCAACACTTCCACAGTGCAATTCTACACTTTGCAACAATTTACACATCTTACATTTCATCCTCTAATGACCATCTACAATATTACACATTCCTCTCCAGATACTTAATGAATTGTCAACACATTGTTGGAGTTGATTATATAAACTGAGTGCACTGTATAGTTATATGAGTTGTCCATCGTGCCATACATGATCTGGTTAAGGTGGTGCCAGCCTTGGGGCCTCTACACTCTTTAGTTTATGTATACCTTGTTTCATTAGCATGCAAACAACACAGTAAGGCATTATACAAAGTACTGTTCAGTAGATATTTTACACTTAATGAACTCATTTCCACCTTGGCTGCACTGAAAATTATTTATTGTAACTGCTAACAAGTATATTCTAACATTACACTACATGTCAATAGTATTACTGTATCTAATACAGAGCAACATTTGTTACATTACCTGAAGTTTCAACATATACCATACACAAACAAGGTCAGCCAGAAAACTTAAAAGTACAAAATGTCAATGGGACTGACTTACGAAATGGTTGGCAACTGTACAGAAAACATATGGCAAGTCTATTCATTTCATCTGTAAATGTTACAAAAAAAGTGCATGACACTGTCTTAAATTCATCATGCTAATGATATTTTACCAGTGCAGCAACAAAGTTGTAAGTAAATGGGATAAAATGTATAGCAATAGTTATAAAATGGATTCATCCCTCCTTTATGGCCCACTGCAGATCTAAAACTCTACTGAGGAAGATATTAGAGACAAAATCTTCTTCCACCTGTAGGTTTATGGTAAGTAGGAGGAGGTGAATGCAGCTGATGCAGATAAAGTGTCTATTACTTTGGTTAAAAAGAAGTTAACAGTTGTACAACAATATAGTACCTTACATGAGAAGGAAATGGATTATCATAACAGAATGAAACCATAACAATCCCTAATTTCTACCCTACCAAGGGTGACTCATGAGAAATATATATATATACAGTAAGCTATCCTTTTTAACCAGAATAAATGCTATCAAATATTCAATGTAGATTATGTGGAATATTAATATGTAAGTAACAAAGAACTATATTTGAATGGGAACTGTTAGTGATTACCTCATTTCACCAATTCTAGGAGGGCTATAAATATTGATGCATAGAATGTGTACAAAGATTACAGTACTTCATAAAGGTAGGTAGTAAATACAGTACAAATGCTAACAACGTAAAGGCACATACAGTACAGAACATTAATACTGACACTCCAGTATTCAACATTAACTAAAGTACAAGGAGTAAATATAAGACAGACTACACAAGATTGTTATCCACATGATGGTTACATTTACATTTCATTCCAGGTGCACACATGCAAATGTGATTGAACACACACACACACACACACACACATACCCATACTATTCCTTTTATATCAATTACTGTAGATAAAGAGAGATTGTTATTCTCATAGGAAATGCACCAAAAATTATGAAAACTCTCCAACTCAAGATAATATTGGGGTGAAGGTCAGACATCTTTCTTGATGAATTAATTGGAGTGACTGGGACTGATGTCTATAATTGTTTATACAGAGTGTTGTCCCATGGCCATCAGATTGACTCTCTGACAAAAATGACCTCCAGCCTTCACCTCAGTGTTGTTGAGGGCAGGATAGTTCTCGTATGTGTCCAGTACATATTCACATGGAATACCAAAGAGAGAAAACATAAGTGCCTTCAACACCAGACCATCACAGCCAGACTAAGTTAATAAGTCTGTTCACCTCTCTATCGCTAAACAGATACACAAAATTTCAAATCTGGCAGTCAATACTTCATCTATTGGTGTTTTAGTGTTAATATACCTACAATTTCAGATTCAAGAACTTTAGTATCTCAGCAATGATCAGAGAGGGAAGGGGAAACAAATCTACTGTTGTGTGTATACACCATAATAAATCCAACACCAAATCAATACTACACAATAAAAATGAAAATACATTTCTCTATACAGTATAGTACCTGTAAATAACACTACTTACAAATAATTTGACAGCAGTTTAGTAAACAAATACGTACAAAGAAGAGGACAGCGGAATAAGATAGAAGAATTCCACCCACCACCAGTTGCTACCAGGCAGAAGAGAGAGATGACAGAGTAAAAGAGGAACCACAAGAGTCCAGCCAGATCACCAGTTCAGCATCTGGATAACAGTATCAACATGCATGATTCTCTTGGCAGTGAAGTGCAACAGCAGTCCTCCCATAACCCAAGCTACCCCAACATGCTTCGGGCGATCTTGGTCCATCCGCTTGGTGTTGGTGAATGCTGGGAAGCGGTGCAAATCAACACGATTCAGTCATCATCAACTGATTGGTGAATATAGTCCAGTGCAAGTGCTACCGGTGTGTGTTGTGGAGTAAGTGCCATGTGCCGTGTGTCACCATATTGTATGTATCACCCACCGTCCTTGTCACCATGAGATAGCATGGAGTGGTGCAACTAAAGAACTTTCTTCTAAAGATATCAAAGTGTCAGAGAAATCAGCACTTGGGCTATGGGCAAGAATAGTGTACCAGTACTGTAGTCTGAAATATATTGTTGTCCATATTTCCCATTTGGACCTTTTGGCACTTGGACACCTTCAGAAGGCAGTACTCAAGTTATGATCCAGGTGGGGTGTTACCTTGGATGGCAGCGGCTGAGAGAATGATGGCTTCTAGCTTGTCTCTGAGAGCTGTGACTTCATCTGTACGTAGTTGACGCTCAGCCTTCAGGAAGTGCCCCAACTGTCGGCACAGCTCACCTAGGTCCGTTTCATGCTGTGGGGCGGGGTTTGTTGATGTGTGGTGGGGGTGTTGGGGAGACAAATGGGATGTTGGAAGTAGCTGGTTTTTCATGTAAATGAAGAGTTGAGAATACAAAGCACAGTGGTGCTAAAGTGTAAGAGTATACAGGTAGGTGTGAAATAATGGTTGGAGTGTGTCAATGAAATATCACTTTACTCACTGAACCACTTTGGTAGCCTTCTGTAGCAACCAGTCACTTCCTGTCCATCTGACACAACTGAATTGACCCAAAGAGAAAAATGCAAGTGACTACACCAAACAAATCCACCAGACAATGGATCAACCTTTAAACAAACCTGAATACTAACTCTCACTTTCTCCATCATATAGAGGTTTTTGCATTCCCTCACACTCCACTTCCCTCATATTCTACCAACACAATCGACCCAACATGAGATTACAAACAACTGAATACAAGGAGGCGACTTCCAACTTTCAAGCATTAAAGCAATCCTCAAATGTTATGGGAAAACACTCCAAACTTGATGATACTCCACATGACCACAATGTCAGCTGCAGAAGGTTCCCAGATAATTAATTACAAAGAAGGTAACTCATTAATACAAAACTAGAACTCCACAAAGTAAAGAAAAAATAGGTATACATCCCTTAGTAAGATAAATACTAGTAACTTAAATGGCATTAAAATCCCCTTCCTAAAATAAATAAATAAAAACTTAATATGCCAAACCACAAAAAGCACAGGAAGGAAAAATTAAATGTTAGATAGAAAGAAAGAGTAAGTTGAAATGGACAAACACAAAATAGGAACAGCCAGACTATGGACAAAAGCACAACAATGATAATGCAAAACAGACCATTTTCAATTAGAGCACATACTATCTAATAAATGTCTATGTCTATTAACATCAGTCCTATCTATAAAAGCATACAAAACTAAATTATCAACTAAAATTTTAGATGTCTACTATGACTACACAAATCAAATAGAGGAGAGTCTAGCATAACTAAGAACAAACAAGTTTAGAACTCTGGCAAAAGGAAAAAAAATCACTTGATGGAAGAACTGTTATTAAATGAAAATAATAATAATACTAATAATCCTTTACAGATAGTGCTAATTTCCTTAAGTATGCTGTACAAATATCACTCATGAATATCCGTGCATCTTTTGTTTTTCTGTTCTTTTACCTTTTTCAAGCACCAAGTCCTTTAACGAATACCTTGATGACTGATACTCACTGACTGACTCTGGTGTAGTTGTTGTGAGAGTCTGGCCACCTCCTCCTTTTTCAGTACCAACTCTGCCTCCTTCAACCTCAGTTCAGTACCGCCATCCTTCCCACTCTCAGTCTGTAATGCAGCACAAGGGTACAATATACAGTAGTCAGGTAGTACTGTACATAATGGCACAAAGGGTTAACTAAGAGTAGACATAAGGAAAGAATATATATATATATATATATATATGTAAAAAAAAAAGAAAAGAGAGGTTACGTTGTGCAAAGTAACGGTGACCAGAAGAATAAAATCTCTTAGTATAACCACTATGCCAAGGTCCACTGCTACTCCAACATTACACTGACCTGGAGTTGAGTGACCCGTGCTGTGAGATGTGTCAGCAGCTGTTTGTTTCGGGCCTCCAGGTCGAAGACGAGCCGGTTAGCCTCGGCTAACTGTCTGCCCAGCGCTTCAACCCGTTCCTCCAGTCCAGCAGCCTCCAAACACTTGACTGAATACTTCTGTGATATGGAGAGTATTTCCCGGCGTATCTCCTCCACTTCTGCTTGGTGTTGTCGCTGCAGTGCCCCGAGGTCTTCCCCTCCCTCAGACTTACGTATGAACTCCTCCTTGAACTTGGCAATCTCCCGCTGCACCTCGGCCTCATGTGCCTTCCTCATGGCATCCAGGGCGGCCAAGGTGGCTTGAGTCTCTTCTGCCAGGGCTTGATCTTTCTCTGCCTGTAGTGCTGCCAACTCTCTCCGGTGTTGTTCCTCCAGCTCTGACACCACCCGCTTGTGGGAAATCTCCATGGCTCCCAGGCCTTTCTCACATAGACCCTGCAATATCAATATCACACCATTACCACACTATAGGACTAGTATCTCTACCATTACCACACTATAGGACTAGTATCTCTACCATTACCACACTATAGGACTAGTATCTCTACCATTACCACATCTATACTGTATATACATACAATAAGCTCTATCACTTTTGCAGCTCTCTTTTATATTATACATCGAGTCATTGTAGTCACCCACTGACTTCAGGTGCCACATCATGTACTATCCTAATACTACACTGACCTTTGAATGATAAACCTATCTACTGAAGTGCCTAATAATGGAAAAGATCTTTTAGGTAACAATCATACACAGCATGCTCTTGAATATAATTTCGTGCAGTTTACAAAATCTTATGATTCTTAATTGAGTATGAAAGGTAGCATTTTAGTTGTCCTAGTAGTCACCACAACACTATCTCACTCACCCTTAAGTGTTCAATCTCCAACTGGTATCGCTGTCTGAGTTTCTCTTCACTTAGGTCTGGGTGGCTGCCAAGTGCTTCCTGGTATTGCTGTTTCAGTGCAGAGATCTGGGCCTCATATCCCTCCTCCAGCAAACTCAGTCTTCTCTTCAGATCCGTCAGTTCTCCTGGGGTGTCACGAGTTGGTGCATCATGTGCCTGAGAGGTACTTGATGAACTGGCCTGACCTGCTTCTCTGAGTCTTGACACTTCCAGTTGGTGTTGAGTACGTAGGGCCGTCAACACTGCTTGGTGTTCCTCCTCTACAGCCTGAAAAGTCAATTGGGTAAACTTTAATCTTTGTTCGACCAAAATTATAACAACAGTTACTACATCTAACAAAATATCTGTTGCAGTTCTTCATGCATGTTGTTATATATTATTTCTTCTAAATTTCCAGCCATATAAGGGCCTATACATTATTGCATATAGTAAAATGTCAATTAAAGCATCTCCTCAAATGATGTTTATTTCTACAAGGTATGGTTAAATTACCTTCATGTTTTCCAGGTACTGCTGACATTGCTGACACTCTGCTTGTTTGTCTCTGGCTCTCTTGGCCTCAGCAAACCTCCTCAGCTTAGACACCTCAGCCCTTAGTTCATCACAGGTGCGACATGATTCTTTCATACCTGTGATGTCTGAAGCCCTCCTTGCCCTTCGTACCTCCCCTCCACGACGCCTTACCTTGGGTGAACCCGGCAACTTGGCCACCGGAGTAGCACTCAGTGATACAGGGGTGGAGGGAAGGGAGGCTGGAGAAGTATTGGTGAGGGAGGTGGGACCTAGACTGGCCTCACTTTCTACAGGAGTGGCCAGGTTAGACACACTGGTGGCTGGGAGCAGAGAGGCAAGGTCACTACTTGCCCGGGTAGCTGCCTGTTGGTACAAGAAGGTGAACTCAGCTTGGTCGAGGGCCGGCTGGACCAAGTTTTCCAGAGAAGAGTCACAGCCACCAAGGAACATGAGGAGATGAGCCTCACTAGCAGCCACATCACCAGCAGCTCCCACAGGGTCTCTCACCTCCTCCACGATTGTCAGTGTCTCCTGCGGTGCATCACCTTCTTCTGTCTCACCTTGTACTGCTGCCAGCTGTCCATCTATGAGGGCTTTCTGGGCCATTACAGCAGCCAACTCAGCCAGGAGTGTTTCCATGGAGGCTGAGACTGAGTTTATGGCAGTGGTGTCGCCAGCACGGTGTCTGGCCAATACTGCCTCATAATGTGTACTCAGGCTGAACACTGCCTCCTCCATTTCCTGTCTCAGTGACTCCTCTGCACCAGCTTGCCACCGCTCTGGACCTGCCCTGGGATGGGATGGGGCAGCACAGGCAGGGGGTGGGGAGCCAGTTGGGGCCAGTAGGTGTGCCAAGCGTAACAGAGACTGACTTGCTTCAGCACTGGCCAACTCTTGACACACAACTTCCTGAGCCACACACCACACCTCACGCATCCTCACTTCCTCCACCAGTACATTCTCATCTACCACTGGGCCAGTACCTGTCAGTCAATATTAGTATCATTAGTATTATGTAATACCTCCATGAAGTAGTTCTATATAACTGTCACTTTTGACAATTACCAAGGCATATACCATCATTATAGAACCTAAAATGAGAACTTTTTGGTGAGTGAAAAATAAATACAAATATATCAAAATACAATTCTATTTAACAAAAATGACTATACTACACCCTTTACCCGGGCATCACACCTTTCCTTTCTCTCCTGGTTTTCATTCTCCCTCTCTCCAACTATGTCAAACTGTTCCTTAAACTGTGCCAACCCTACTTACTCCCTTCCTTCCCACCTCACTTGTCAAAGCCTCACCTGTCACAGTTTCCTTAGCCATGACGACGGCAATTTCCCTGAGCTTGGCATCCTTGTAACGTGTGATGAGAGCAGCCATCTTCTTCTCTCGTTCCAACAGCCGAGCCTCCAGGTCCCGACAGGTGTCGGTCAGGGCCAGGCTGGTCTTGCTGCTACTCTGTCCAGAGGAAGTGTTGGTGGCGGTGATGGAGGTGGTGCTAGAAGAGGTCTTTGGTCCACCCAGACTCCATGCCACTTCTCCCTGCACCACCAACTTCTCTGCCAGTAAGCTGGTGTAGAAGTCAAGGGGTGTGAGGGAATCCATGTCAAAGTCTGGATTGGTGAGCTTCTTCTCCAGGAAGGACAGTTTGCGGTGTACCTCCACCAGATCCTGCAAGCGGGCTGAGGCAGCATGTTGGTGTGGCCTGAGGGAAGCCTGGCCTGCCTGACCCACCTGTCCAGCAATAACAGCCTCATATGCCAACCGCTCAGCAAGCAGCTTTAATTGAGCCTCTCGTGTCCACTTACCAGAGGCCTGAATAATATAAATAAAACAATTAGCAAGATGGCAGGAAAAGTCTTTAAAATTATGCATATCACAACAGTCATCCCCATACAGGATTCCTTCACTATACAGAACAATCAAAATACTTTCCTGAATAACAAATTGTATAATGACTGACTGCATAGTTAGTCCAATATAAAATATGTTATTACCTCATCTCTTGCTCTCTTTCCACCATCTTTTAAATAATAATAGCGAGTCTTTCAATTGCACTGACAAAATTTTTTTTAAATGTTTAGAATGTTGAAAATACTTTACGTAACAACATAGTGAGGGAATCCTATACTGTACTGATATCAAATAACAGAAACATGTATCATTAACTGAACTTGTCATGGAATTATACATTCAGAAATAACCTTCAAGCACAATAATCTTTCAAAAATATATCATTGAAAATTCTATGGCATCTAGAAAAGTATGCTGACTTTGAGAGTGGCTCTGCGTGTTGCCAAGTCAGCCAGCTTGTCCCTGAGGAGGTCGAGGACACGGAGGGCCACAGGACGACACCGTGCCAGCTGTGAAGGTGAAGGTCCAGCCTGACGCAGCTGAGCCAGACGTACTGCTCCCCACAGCTGCTGTGTGAGGGACGTGAGGCCTGGCGCTCCACAGGTACACACACACTCCACTGACCCAGCCCATGACACACACTCACTCAGCTGCCATGGAGGATAACATATTGAGGGCTATTTAATATATATTATGGTAGATATTGTATTGTATATATAATCCTGTAGGTAAATATGTTCTCATCTGAGTAGTAAGAATTAAAGTTTGAGAGTACTGTACATAACTGCCCATAAGGTGCTCGTTAATGCATAAAAATTATTGTGTGAGTAAGTTGGTTACCTGTGTCTGTAGTGTAGAGAGCAGCTTCTCCAAGACAACCACTCGTTCCCGCAGCTGATGCTTACCCTGAGATTCTGACCGAATCACCTTTTCTGGTGTCACCCGTGGTGACCTAACTCCCTTCGGACCCAGTGATGGTGACCGCATTGGTGATCTGTAAGAAGAGGGACAGTGTGAACAGTTTGGCAGACAACACAACCATAACATGATATAACCAACTGAAATATATTCAACAGCATCTTGATTATATAACTAAAAACACTTATAAATAACTTGAATGTATATCTGGCTTATGTGGAAATTTTCAGGGTGCATCGTCACAAAGGTCTACAGCCTGACAAATGATGGAAGTTGATTTTGTACAACACTCGAATTACCATCTCTATACCATTCATTTATACCCTATGTCAACTGTGCATATATATAAAAATGCTTTTACCATAACAGGTATGTACAAAAAACTCAGTGTTTTGACTTAATTAACTTTATTGCCTGAAAAATAGTGATAATATATAATTGGCCGCATCACTGCCAAGTGAGCCACGGAGCCACATATAATTGGCCGCATCACTGCCAAGTGAGCCACGGAGCCACATATAATTGGCCGCATCACTGCCAAGTGAGCCACGGAGCCACATATAATTGGCCGCATCACTGCCAAGTGAGCCACGGAGCCACATATGCATCGGTCATGAAGGTCTCACCACAGTGGCTCCATGTAGTGTTCCATTATCTATTAACAAACTTAATCTTTGCTCTGTTATTATATTTGACAGGAGATGCACAGGAGATGCATCTTTAGCGTGAGATAAGATATGAGCTATGCGCTCTTTGACTATAACTATGGTGGCTACAGTTCTTTGGATTAACCCTAAAGCATGGCGAATTGTTGTCGCCAGTTCTCCTTTCTTTTAACATTATTGATTTTTTCACGTAATGTGATGGTCTGTCTCTTCTTTGCATCACTACTAATATCACTTGAAAGCTTTCTCTTCAGTGCCATTAAAAGGAGATTACTGTAAGAGAAGTTAGCATAAAAATATCACAAAAATCGTGGGAATAATGTAATAATGTGTCCATGTGGCAACAAGTACATAGTGACTGACAAACTAACCATTACCCGCTCTGATTCCCATACTTCCTCACCTACCACCACACCACAATACCTTATTTCATGTTCATATACATTATTAGATATATTTCTGCAGTACTATTTATATCCTTTTTCTGTTAAATTGTCATGTTTTTGTGTGTGTGCACCTGTGTATGGGAACCAGAGATATGAGTGAAAGCACAGATTGTTTTGAGGGTGGGTGTATGCATCAAAATTAAGCCCTCGGATCTTCGGATAACTCGACAAGGGTCTCTCCCCAATTGATCCGAGTTAGTGAGGGTTTGAGGGTTTACTGTACTACATCTATAACTAAAATTAAGTCAATCTCTTTTATCCTGTACACTACCAAACCAGTAACTAGTATTAGAACCATCAGGTAAACACTGACTTGTGAGGTGATGCAGGATGTGTGGGAGACTTTGGCCTGGCTACAGTCTTGCCTGCAGCAGTGACGGAGACGGAAGGAGTAGTTGAGGTAAGAGTGGTGATGGAGCCAGAGCTGGAGGTGGACATGGCATCAACTTGACCACCTTCACCAGACAAATTGGTTACCTGGAAGAAAGCAACATATAATATCTAATTGGTTATAGAGTTCAAGCAGAAGTACCATAACAGAACCAGAATTAATATGTATGCCAGGCTGAGCACTTTATATACTTCTGAGTCTTACCAACTGTCTATCACGTGCCCAGCTTGTGTTGCTTTATCCTTTTATCCTTTCCTTCCATGTTTCTACTTTGCTTCATACCTCCTACACCTTCCTTACAATGTCTTATTTTATCCCACCTCCATTTTCCCCAGCCCCAACCCTCACTTTTACCCTCTCCTTCCCCAACTCTCACTTTACCTTACCCCTCACTTTTATCCTCTCCTTCCCCAACTCTCACTTTACCTTATCCCTCACCCTCCCTAGCTCCAACCCTCACATTACCTTCACCCTCTCCTTCCCCAACTCTCACTTTACCTTACTCTTCTCATTCCCCAACTCTCACCATACCTTTCCCCTGTCCTCACCTTCTCCTGTACCAAGCCTCACCCTCCTTTGTGCACACACTTGTTGCTATTCCTGCTCACCTTGGCCTCGAGATTATTGAGCCTGACAATTGCCCGCATGGCTTCTGAACTGCCGGGACTGTCGAGTGACTTGCGTCTCAGTCGTGAGGACTTGGTCGACTCATCAAAACTCCTTGATCGCTTGGCCAGCTTCCCTGCTTCTTCCTGATCCTGTTCCACTTCACCTTCCTTGGTTTGCTTGGCATCCTTGTCCACCTGGTAAAATAGTCAAATATTTACACTTGATCAATACAAAATTTTCTAGGAGGGATGTGAGATATTTCATGGTGGTGGTGTTTATTCCCGTCAAAGCCAAGTATTGGATATAGGCAGTATTTCAACATTTCAGACCCTAATCACAAAAAGTGGCAAATCAATATTACCCATGAAATGGTTATATATAATGCATGCAGTTTTCTGTAGCCTCTTGAAAAGTAGTGTGCAACAACAAATCCAGCAAAATGTCAATAACATTGATTTGCATCCATAGGTGTTAAAAGTGCAGTATGTATAATGTATTCTGCTAAAATATGTTAGGTATGTTCAGCCACGGAATTGGTACATTGTTTACTTCTTGGAGTACCCCAATATGACACTGACCTCGACAGAAGCCAAAGAAAATGTGGCTGACAGTATAATATTTATCCAACTGATTCTAAACAATAACTGTGAACTGACCTGGTCAAGTGTGATTAGTTCTGGCTTGGAAAGTTGGTTGACTCTGGCTTCCAGTTGGGCCAGTTTTGCTTCCATGTCCTTAGACAGAGTGAAGGACTCCCGACCCTTCAGACTCTGAGTCCGTCTCCTGTCACGACTCTCAGCACGACTCACCTTCTGACGCAGCACACGCACCTGTTGACAAGGGGTGATGGAAGGATAAACACACTACACACAGACAAACTACCCATCATTAATGTCAAAAACACAGGGATAAACACACTATACACAGACCAATTACCCATCACAAATTTCAACGAAACAGATCCTTCTTGAAACAACATTATTTCCAATATGTTACAGGACTGACAAAAGTAGATTTAAAAATTTAGCAATAAAAATACTTGATAATAATCTCATTATTACTTTATTCTTTCTTTGAATGAAATGTTAATTCAAATTCCTTCCACACTCCCTCCCTGAAAAGTCAAAATATAACCTTCAAGTATCTAACAGAATAAACAAACTACATGTAACCATGAGTTACATGCCATTCAATGTTGTAATGGTACAGTACTAGCCTCAGACTCACCTGTTTCTCTGAAGCCGAGAGTTTGTTGGTAAGATCCTGTACCCGAGACGTCATAAGACTCAGCTGTGCATGGAAGTCATTACGACTGGCCTGTAGGTCCTGGCGAAGCTGGAGACTTGTCAGCTCAGCCTGGTCATACTGTCCTTGTACTTCACGTAGCTCTCGTTTCAATGCTCGGATTTCTGACACTGCTTTCTCAAACCTCAACCCGATCTCTGTGTACTCATCCACAAGCCTGGCGTGGGAATAGCATCAACAGGTTAATCAATTTGTTAATGCAAATAAATCTATAATGATAAACACAATTTTGGTGGATATGATCCACAGGACAAATTTTGAGTTGTTCACTCCTCTACTTTATGTTAATGCCATCCAACAACTTTAACACTGTTATCTCTCCAGCTTCACCAACTCTGAGCGCTGATGAGGATACCAATAAATTCTTTGGCTGAGTGCAAAAGGTCCAACGTTTAGAAGAGACAAATGAACATAATTTTACTCTGGCCAGTTAATACACAAAGAGGATCAATCCTATATTATATATATATTTTTTTTTTTCTGAACAAATACCTATTTTGATAATGTACACAGAATATTACAACTATTGTACGACAATTTGTAAAACAATCACAGGTCAAGTAATTATTAACAACCGGAGGAGATGACCCGGACTACTCACTGGTCCTTGTCCAGATGTTCTGGGTGAAGGTGGAGGTCAATGTTGGCGAGGTCACTTATGGAGTTGATGCGAGGCAGACTTCTCTTTACCCTTTCCCTCGAGCTACTGATGGAGAGGTTGGAGGAGGAGGTTCGTCTGTCCTGTTGGTCGAAGGGCGAGACAATGAGAACATTGTGGAGAAAAAATAGAAAGGTGAGAGGGGAGAAAAAAAACCTTACAAATAATATGAAGGAATGCACAATCTTTTCACAGGGAGGCTGAATACTGGTTAATGATAAATAACTGTACCCACATGACTTAAGATTATTAATGGTGTGGCAACGAATACAACACAACAAAGTACAGTACCTGGCCATGATGCTCCAGCTCTCTGACACGGGCACACAGGGCCTCGTTCTCTTCGATGCCGCGGTGTAGGCGGTCTGACGTCACCTCCAGTTCTCTGTGACTGCACCTCACTTTTTCCCTCAGTGCCTCAACCTGTAACAATAAACAAATGTCACTCCTCCATTTAACTTTTGCAATACTGTATGTCTTTAAGGGGGTAATACACTGTCTTTTGGTATATTTGAGTACCTTGATTCTTCCAAAGTATGCCAGGAAACAAAAGGACCATATTAACACAAATAATGGTGTCCTGTTGCTTGGAATACTGTAGTTTGAAGTAATCACTTGCTCCAGATTTACCAACACTGTAATACCCCTGTATGTGATAAAATAATTCTTCCCATTTTCATTTTATACTGTACTTCCTATTCTCCTTTCAAAATTTAATGATGTTAACACTTGAATCATAATGCACTAATTATATACACACCTTTAAGATGCTCTAATGTAAAAGAAATCAGAATATTTTGAACCTATCAGAGACATTATGAAACTGAAAAGTAAACATGAAGTTATGCGATGATAAATTAACTGATGTACTGCCTCTGTTTGTGATATGGTGTATGATTGGATGTGGAATATGTTGTGTGTGTTGTGCTGCTGTGAATTCTTTCTGACTGTGTTGCAGCATCATTTGTGTTTCATTCTAATTATGTTGCACTGTGTAAAGGTGAGTTACTTGAGTGAGTTAGAGAATGCAAATATTGAATAATTACTGTTTTACACTAGGCTATGATAACATGAACATGAAGCATGCAGAAAGAATACAACACAACACAATCAATCAACTAACTGGGAACATAATGTATCTATAATTAGTAATGTTGAAACACAAACTGGGATACATTTTCATAAACAGTACTGTATTGCATTCCTCTTACCTCCTCATATTTCACATCCTCTGCATACAGTCTATTTCCACTTACAATTCTTTTTATCTATTTCTATTTTTCTTCACCCCTTTCATGCTTCACATCCTCATACTTTTTCATTTCTTCCATCTTTCTCTAAAACTTTTACTCTCTCTTTTCTTCCATTATGTTGCCTTTATCCCTTCCCCTCCTCCCTCCATTTCTTCCTTCTTTTAACTTGTTTAAATTTTTTTCCACCTCTCTGCTCTAGCCTTCATTCCCTCCCCTTTCTTTCTTTTCTCCCTCGTTTCCACTTGCTTTCATATTTCCTTCCTCTCTTCTCTTGCTTACATTCTCCCTCCCTTTTCATATTTCCTTTCTTTCTAATCTTGCCTACATTCTCGCCTCCTTACTCCCTCCTCGCAGCATGTCTCACCTCGTCTCTCTTGCGTTCAATCTCTTCGTTCTTGCCGTCTAGGAGCGACCTCAATTCCTTCACCAGGTCCTTCCACTTGTACACCTCAGATTTCTCGCTCTTGAGGTTATCCCTGAGTCTTAACACTTCACCCCGCACCTCTTCAAGCTGTTACGGCAGGTTAGAACACCACATTGAAGGTCAAAATATTAAACTACTACTAAGGAAACGGCTCTTCGTTCGTTGCTCAATTCGTATTACATAATAAAACTAACTGAGAGACGAAGAGCCCTTTTCTCACAGAAATAGTTTAATAAAGCATCCAAAGTCCCTTCCATTTTCTTGATTAAAACAATTAGATAAAAAAATAATCAACACCTTACGATCCAAGATGATTAGAAATGAAAGATTCTCGCTTATGAAAATTTGGAATTGTGTTTTTGTAAACGATGTCCTAATTTGGGTTTTGATAGTTTTGTTAAGTGACTGTAACTGCTGAGTAGTGGCACTAATACCACCCTCGGTGATGTCCTTTAGTGGTAGTGTTAGCATTTTGGTCAGTGACGAAATGTGAACATTATCATCAGATTAAAAAATGACGTTGGATCTGAAGGCTATTGATACTGTATATGACAATGTAGGCATGTTAGGCCACCAATAAACATTTCTGATATTGGTATGCTATAGATTACTCCAATAAAACTTGTATTTAGATATCAAGGCATAAAAAAAACATACATCAACTGGGCATTAGTTAAATTATGAGAATCCTTAATATCACCCTCAAAACTTGTTTAGTGTCAGTCTATGAAAACAAAGGTAAACTATTAATTAAATTCTTCCTCATACAAGACCTAAGGGTCACTAAGGGATTAGGAACAATAATGACACATGCTAAGGTTACTGTACATGCATTGGGGTAGAGGGGTGTGTATACCTGCTCTATTAATGTATCCACCCCTGCCAACAACACATTCATACCTGTGTTGTTAGTTCCTGGTTGTGGCGTCTGAGTGCTCCCGTGTCCGTCCCAGTTGTCCCCTTCTTCTGTCCCGCACCACTCCACTCCGACTCCAACTCACCAGCTACCGCCTGTAACCGCTTCTCAGCCTCTTGCAGAGACCTGAGATTACACAATGCATATAAGTATTAGCGTGGCTATGAATGAGAAACATACAGCATATCAATAAAATAAGGAGACAGATACTGCACCTTCGTTAAAATAAATGCCTCAACTATAAAAGCATAATACGAGGAAAGAGTACTCTACTACTCTCTCAAGTCACATGTACAAATAGCTATAATAACAATATAATATACTTTTCCCATTCTGTATACCAAAGTACTGCCTAACATGAAGTAATATTGCTTTTGACTAGGGAGGAATAATGTAGCATCTCCCCCTTGTTGTATATGTGATGATAATACCAAGACACCTGACCTGTTGAGTCTGTTGACGACGTCGTGGTGTCGTGTGGTCAGTGTTGCCACGGCTTCGCGGTGACGCTGTTCCTCGGTGCTCAGCCTCTCCTCCCACTCCTCACGTTCCCTTTTTAACCTGCACATGAGAAAATAATAGAGTTAAAATTTACATTAACTTGGCATAATGGATAAGGAACAACACCACTCGAAGATGGAGCTTTTATTGTCCATGTTCCTACCAACATTGACAATCTTAAGTGACAGATTTAACATCTCTAAGGTTCAATGTGTAATGTACAGATAAATAACCTTGGATTAAAGTTCCTTCGACCAAGTGTAGTAACCAAAATATGGATGAACTTGCTGGTGAACAGAAATAACAAACAAAATCTATGCTTACTTTTTCTCCAACAATTTGTACTGCTGCTTCCAGTCCACATTTCCATATACATCCTGCTGTGAGGCCAACCGTTCCAGGACCTCACCATACCTATGTCAAAACATTTTACACACTAAGTAACATATAGAGTATCATCATTATCAGTATCAAACCAATACTGTATAATTATTAACCAGTCATAAGAAGAATGAAGTGAAAAGGTTTACTCAAGAATAGGACCTTCTCTGAAAATAATATTTCACTTATAACATTTACTGTACTGTACTAAAAACAACAGCCAGAATTGAAACCTTGCATGACCATTGACAACCTATATATATTATGCCGCTGTTAATACTTTGTTAGATGATCTTACCGGTGAGACAGCAAGGTTTTATCCACTAGGGGGCTAAGGTCTGAGTGATATTAATTTTGATGCTTGGGAAAAAAAAAAAAAAAAAAAAAAAAAAAAAAAAAAGCAATGCATACTGTACTGCAAACTGGGGTGACCAGAAATTTTTTGAGATAATATTAATAAAATTTTCAATAAGTACCAGTACAGCACTTACATTGTCTATGGGTAATAAGTATTCTAGTACAGAGGCAACCCAAACCAGTCATATCTTACACAGAAATGAACACCCAAACAAAACACCAAGTGGAACAGGAGAGAACATTATTTTTGGAACTAATATACTGAAGAGATTATTTTGAGATAATCTTGTAATGTTCTAGGGAAATATTTCAATTTTTTGCAAGTTTAAGTGGGTAAGAAATATTTTTCTCCCTTGCCACATCTGAATCAACATCAATTATATCTCAAAACTACCACTGTTTCAATTATACATACACTCTGGACCCTCAATATACAATGAATAAATACTTGTATCCACCACTTCATTTTACACTCAGTCAATCATTGAAGACCACCAAATATTTTCCTAGGCTTCTGTTACTCATTACCATAAAGACTAAATGATTGAATGAGCCTGTGTTAAAAGGATAGTGCTAAATTTATTAATCTTATATAGCAGGCCTACTGTATTCAAACATTTCTGCCTTAGCAAAGTATTATTAGTGGTTGATCCTGGAGTACCCACACTGTATATTGGTGCAAAATATTGCTCTTTCCTTCTGTAAAACACTGTATCTAAGCACTTTCTAAAGCTATCCCATTACATCTGTGTCAAATTAAATATTGCTCTTTCCTTCTGCAACACTCTATCAATAAGCACTTCACTTCACCAAACTAGCCCAATATTGTCTAAATATTGCACTTTCCTTCTACAACACCCTATCAATAAGCACTTCACTTTACCTACCCAGACTAACACCCCTCTGACCAGAAGTGAATCAGGGTGGTATTATTAAACTTCTTTGAGGAAAAGGCGTTTCGTCACTAAATTCATATTGCAAAATAATAGGAACTGAGCGACGGAGACAGCTTTGAATAATACCACCCTGAGACCCTTGACGTACAAACTTGAGTGACTGCTGTAGTGCTGGAGACATGGGGTGAGATCTGTTGTTTCTATGTTATAATTATTGGGGGGTCTAGAGTCTGTCTTAGGGAAGGGAGGGAGGGAGGGATGGTGGTATATAAATGGACTCTATGAGGATGTGTCTGGGTGGGCGTGATATTCTCATTCTGGGCATTAGTGTAGAAATTCTTCATAAAACAAAGGTCATGTCAACCCTATGGTGTCTGGTGGGTTAGTACTGTCCTACCCTCAGCAAACAAGGCAGGAAATCTCAAATGATAGGATGGAATTTTAACCCTTAAGATGTGTTAGGCCTTCCTGTGTGCAAAAAGGCATCAAGTAACATAATAATACTGTAATTAGGTATAATTCCAGCTCTTATGCACATCCATCACATAGCACTGTCTGCCCTACAATTATGGTGCAATTGCCAAGGGTGAAAATTCTGTGGTTCTGTGGACAACTGTGACCCCTATGAGCTGTGTCTCCTCCCCACACCAGCTGGGAACTAAATTGGTAATGAGGGAAGATATTAGTGTGGGTGTCAGGAAGGAAGGAAGGAAGGAGAAAGATAAGGAAAGAAGAAAAATGTGTGGGTGTCAGAAAGGAAGGAAGGAAGGAGTAAAGAGAATGATAAAGGAAGAGTAATGTGTGTGTGTCAGGAAGGAAGGAAGGAGAAAGATAAGGGAAGAAGAAAAATGTGTGGGTGTCTGGAAGGAAGGAAGGAGTAAAAAGAAAGATAAGGGAAGAGAAACTTAAGAATGAGATGAGTGAGAATAAGAATAAAGATGAAAAGAAGGATGAAAAAGAGAATAAGAATAATGGGAAGAAGGAGATGAGAGCTAAAATAAGAATAAAAATGGGAAGGAGATAAGATAGAATAAGACTAATGGGATGAAGATGAAAGAAAGAATAAGAATAAAAGAAGGATGAAGGAAAAAAGCAAAAGTCAAGAATGAAAGATGATAAAAATGATTAAACACTGAGGACTGAGAGCAGAACTGTAAGGAATTGGAGGAAGAGAGAGAAAGGAAAGAACAGATGACAAATGAAAGACACAGTGAGGAGGAAGAATAATAATAGTAGCAAGTGAAGAAGAATGGGATGGGTAAGATATAAAAATGAAGAAGGAGAGAGAGGAAAGAACAGATGACAAATGAAGGACACAATGAGGAGGAAGAATAATAATAGTAGCAAGTGAAGGAGAATGGGATGGGTAAGGAATAAAAGGAAGAGGGAAAGATCAAATGAAGGACACAATGAGGAGGAAGAATAATGATAGTAGCGAGTTGAAAATAATGAGACGTAAAGTACCGTACTATCCTAAATCATACCTCATTTCAACATGGATGAAACTGAATGACATCTCTATACATTACTTACTTTTTGCGTAGTTCATTGAGTTCATTGGTAGCAGCAGTCTTATCAGCGAGGTCATGGTCCTGTTCTTCCACCCGGGCCAGCAGTTCCTTCACCTGTCACATCACATACACAGACACATGGTAAACACAACACAACTAGACACAATTAACACACTTAGTATTTCATGGTACGCTGGCTGGTACATTATTATTTTTTTGTTTCTTAGAAATGTGACAAATACTGTATGTGAATTTATTGTACTACAGTTTACTACAGAGGTGCATATGATTCAGTGCTGCTGTTTACAGAAATTACAGTTTAACATTGGGCAGGAAGGTGGTAAGATGACCGCCATGTTTGACTGCTAGAATCCACGGCCCCACGCTAATTACGTGATTTTATACATGACATTAGCAGCTAAATTTGAATATGCAAATAATATATAAATAACCTATAGCAATATAGCTATTTTTAATTTTGAAAGTTGCAATTCACTAAGTACAGGTCGACATATTATCATTTGCTGATGGAAGTTCTTCCATAGTATAGTTACAGTATTGCATTATATACTACTGCATGTACAGTATAGAGCACAAACACACAATTATGTTTTTATCCAAATGCACCAGCCATTATACCATCTAAACAAATTATGTAAATCTAAAATGAGACAGAAGAACAAATGAAATAATAAAATACTGTCCTAAATGAAAATTAAATAAAACCCTTACATGAGTCAGTCAGTCAGTTTATCAGCTATCTGTCAACACCAGTGATGTTTGATGATGCACTCCAATATACAGTATACAACAACAACAAAGCTGACACAGAGTTACGTCAACACAAAAACACAAACGGAAACTAAAGAATCAACCTCTGAAGGCATCCAACAAACCCCATAAACCCCCAAGGCGTAAAACACAAGTTCTGACAATAATATAAAAATGAATATAACCCAGAGGTGGTATTATTAAACTACTACTTCGAGGAATAGTTCTCTTCGTCGCTTGATTTCTATTATTTTGCAATATGAATTTAGCGACTAAGAGCTATTTCCTCAAAGATGTTTAATAATACCACCCTAGACTTTCACACTCCTTCAATGCATTCAGAAGTTGGTTCCTTATTTATTAAAGCACTGACTGTACATGAGAGCAACTATAGCTGAAAGAAAAGTTCATTCCTGTAGGACAATTATTACTTTGCATACATAAGAGTATCATTATACAGTATGTACACTAATATAGACATACTATATTTTATATACATACAGTACTCCTCTGTATACTGTACATCATTATCAACACAGTATACGACAATATATATCATAAAACAATAATTCCTTTTTCCAAACCACAAAAAATAAACCATGTAAATATAAAAGAGCTCGAGGGAAGAAAAGTGCGAGGTGTCAAACAGGTGCCCTCCCCACCACACAATAAGATGACTGTGTAATTAAGAAGGGTGGGAGAGTGTACATATCCCAGACCCATCCCTGCCTTGCCTTGCCCTCCTTATCTCTCGTGTCCCCAAACAAACCAACATGCTCCGTGCCACCTCTTCCTGACTGTGCTGTGCTTTGCTTTGCTGTGCTGGTGCTCTTCATGCCTCACCACACACACACACACACACACACACACACCATCTTGGGTACCATTCACTCACTCACTCACTCTTCTTCACCGCACACACAAGGTCAAAATATACACTATACACACATCACTCTTTTACCCAACACACTTATTTTTTATGCTGAATCATTTTTCCCTCAATGAACTGTGGACCTAAGAAATATACAGTACATATGTCGTACTTTGTCTAAACTTCAAATTCCTTAACAATAAGTTTTCTCTCACACCTGCACAAACTTTTACACAAGCTTATTTATTGAGGGTCGAGCATTCAGCATTTCATATTTCAATGTTACCATAAACAGTACAAGTAAATGAATGTCCATGTTGTCATCATACCTACACAAGGAACACATTTTTTCATAGATTCTTGTTACTCTCTCCTATAACATCTCTTTCCTTATTATTACACTGTGATCAAACATGTTGGATAAATCATTCCTGTAGTTTTCAAAATATGCAGTACTTCTACAATCATGAACCTTAAACTGTAAGCTATAGGAAAGCACTAATTAATTCTATCGCTTTAATATAAAATAACCTGAGAGAAAGATTGCAACCAAAATTTGTATAGTTCTAAGGTTTATAATTGCTGTATACATAACTCACATTGGTGAAATGATAGTCAGGTGATATACATTCCATAAAGAAAAATTTTAAGGATACAAACACTTGGTCATCTTCCACTTTAAATGATTTCCTCCGCAGTATAAAGTATTTGGTTATACAATACAATTAAAGTTCCTGTCAAAGTTTAGTGATGTGTGATGCAACACTTTACGTTTTATTCTCACACCACACAGTTAAAATTTACAAGGTTAGCCAGAATAAATAATGTCAGATAAGCCAAAACTTGACGTTAGTGGTCATATCATTACTCTTTTTAGTGTGGGAGAAGCAGGAATGGATTACATCAGTTTGCTTAATGACAAAATAAATATTATAAGCATTCTTTCAAAAATGTCTAAGTCAGAAAGAAATATTCAGTTATAGGGAAAAATAGCCAACTCTGGACTCCTACTGTATATTAATTGATACTTTATTTTGATTCTGAAGATTTCCAGACCAGATATAGAAGTCAAGAGACTTCCACGAGATTCTGCTTAATGTGGTAAGGAGCTTTCGGATTCTCAGTACAGTATGAACGTTTACACCAAGTTATTTGTGCTGTACATTGCCCACATTTAAATATATGTCATCTCTGGGACACTTGCTTTTCATCGAGGTTCGTCAACGGTGAGGACATCTTATTCCGAGACCTTCTAATACTACACGCAATATCGTACATTTTTCAGTTAAGTTTGCAGTACAGAATACTGGGACAGTCTGTACCATTTAATTTCCTGTGGTTGTGTAGGTTTGAGTATATGTTACCTGTAGCTGTAGAGCAGCCACTCGATTCCTGAAG
Source organism: Petrolisthes cinctipes (assembly GCA_033782935.1). Classification (NCBI taxonomy): domain Eukaryota; kingdom Metazoa; phylum Arthropoda; class Malacostraca; order Decapoda; family Porcellanidae; genus Petrolisthes; species Petrolisthes cinctipes. The sequence goes on along the minus strand of JAWQEG010002548.1, from coordinate 34,545 downwards.
CTAAAAGTGTCGTTCTTCATGTCATCCTTGTCCTTCCGCAGCCTGTCCACCTCCTGTTCTGACCTCTCCAAGTCTCCCTCACACACCTCCAGCTTTTTCCGCACCTTGGTCAGCTGTGAGGTTAGAGCTGTTGAGGACTGACGAGCCTCTGCGAGCTGTGTCTCAAGTCTGGCCCGTGAAAGCCTGCCTGAGGAAGGCTGCAAGGAGGGAGACGGTGCAGGTGGAGGCCCTTCACAACCACGTCACATGCTCAGGCAGTGTGCCCGGGTTTAGGCAAAGAGAGTGTACAGTGTTTTTTAACTGCCTAGTTAGTTGTGTGTATGTATGTGTCTGTCTTTGTAATGGTACTGTATGTGTATACTATATTTGTATGGAGAATGGGCAATAAAGGTGTCAATAATTGATTGATAATAGGCACTGCAATGTATGGGTATGAAGGTGATGAGTGATAAGTAGGGGATGTGTGATAGATTAGAAGGGTAAGATTTTGAAAACTGTGTGAGTACTCAAGGAGTTATTGAATAGGTAAAAGGGACACTAATACTAAACTCTGAAGTATATCTGTGAAAGTTGGAACTAATTATGAACAAAGGAAAAGGGACTGGCGTTTTTTATTATGTAGAGAGATGAGGGTTTGGCATCTTACTGTGTCTATGGAGGAAGAGGTGAACAACAGGCGGAAAAGTATAGAAAGTAGGTAGAGCATTGGTGTATGTAAAAGAGTTACTGTATGTTACTACTGGTGAAGTGATGAGAAAACACTGGTACTGTTACTCTCTGGTGGACCTGCTGAGTAACTGAGAATGTGTGTTTGTGGTCAGCTGTTGGCTTTCACTTGGCCCTCTAGAGGTGTGTGTGTGTGTGTGTGTGTGTGTGTGTCTACTAACATCTGGTAGGTCTGTGGTTTGGCTGTCTGCAGTGTCTCCTCTAATACTTCCTGTGTATCCTTAGCTACTGTATAGTGAATATGGATCACAAATGGTAAGAGAGAGATTCACAGATAATTCTGAGGGGAAAAACTTAATACAGTATAACTAATACTATACTAAGAAAGGGGGGATGCCTAGCTATATGAATCATAATTATTAAGAGGGGGATTTACAGATGATTCTAAGGGGAAATAATTTGATAAAACTGATACTGTACAAGAGAATGGTAAAGTGAAGGAATACACGAGAGAAATGGGGGGACCGAGTCATGCAAGAATGTCGAGTGGATGCAGGAATGACTGGATACTTTTAGTCATGGATGAATAAGAAGACTCCTTAAAAACCTTCCCAGATGATGTAGAGAAGCTATTACTATTTTCATTAGCCAGGGAACAAGGTATCAATCAAAATAAATGAATATATGAATGAATGATACTTCACTTGTACTTGAACGTTCTCATAACAGGAGTATGTCCAAAGTGTACAAAATTAGAGGAATTAAATAAGTAAATAAGAAGATAATGTGTGTTGGGGAAAACAGTGAGTAGGGATGAAATGTGCTATTATCTCTTCTTACTGAGCAGTGTATTTGTCCTGTGAGTGTATGGTTGTGGTGTGTTGAAGTTTGTACTGTATATGCCTGAGTGCCCTAACAAATGTCATACTGTAACAATACATGAAATTTCAGTGGCGTACTGATTTTGGTTTGTCTGTATATGTGACGACATCAAAGTTTATTTATGGATTAGAACTGTATGCTGTAGCACCTGCAAATCTCTGTCGTCTTCCGAATAACATTTTCAACTTATATCCAAGAGAATCATTTACAGGTATGATTTGTCTATATCAATAAATTATTGTTAGAATGTTGCCATGCTTTAGTAATGCTTAAAGATATCTTAGTACTGTGCATTCCAAAAGAAACTGCATGACCAAACACAGAATTTGAACAGCACATTAAAAATACAGGTACAGTACACTATTATACTGTACATGTACTTCACTTTTCATCCAAAATATGTGGAGTGTAACATGGGTAGACAAGAGTGTGAATGAAAACCTTTAGAAGAGGAGCCTTTACCGATGACATTTAACCATTGCTTTTAAATATGTGAATGTCTGAGGTTACCCGTTATCTCCTTGTGTTGCGAAAACTTCTGTACATTTGTATTGTTCCAGAAGCTGAACATTGTCAAGAGATTCCTCCTCAAATGGTGTTTTATGCACACACAGACATACTCCAGTTTACAATTTCCCAGGTTATTAATATTATACATTTTCTACACCATATCGACAGTATCTTAACTGCTATGGTCAGTACAGCTAGTGTGCAACTTATGTCACACACACACACACATACACAAGACTACTGGTTAATGAATTACTGAACTGATGAACAGTGAGGCAAGCTGTACTACTAACCCTACACCATAGGTTTGTTGACATTCCTAGATAGCAATATTATTTCTTTTATGCAGATTTCCCAAACATTTTAAGTTGATTTATGGAACAAGGAAACTTTTAAGAACACTCCAAGATTCTTAGACATGTAATACTTCACTACAGATATTCTGAGACTTAAAAAATTCATGAATTGTCAATTTTATCAATAGAGTTAGTGGTACCTAAAAAGAACTTCCCTCACATGTCATCAGGTTAGACCTGTGTGGTCAGACAACAACTTTGTCAAACCACCGTATCTACAGTACAGTGCACCGGTTAGTTAAAACCTAGTGGTGGTCAGCTGTGTCTTTTGTGAAGAGAATATGACAACCATTTGGGTTAATAGTACATGTATCGGAAACCTGTAACAGTAATGTTAGCTTGTGGTCAAAAGAGGTTGGATTGTAACAACATCATCTGTCTGTAGTCCAGTGTACACAGAGTCAGAGCGGTGGATCATTGTCTTTACATTCATACCACTTGGTATCTATGTCACCTCATATCAAAAATACAAATCACAGTAAACTCATGGCCCCAATACCTGGTGTCTAAAAAATGGGGGTTTCTTTGTACTTATAAGGCATAGTAATATCACATCAACCTTCATCACTTTTAAATCTAGTGTCCTGACAACAATGTAATTGTCAGTGGGTTTGTTTCTCCTACAGTGACAACTGGTCTAACTACTGATGTGAATACACATCCTTAGTTTTTATTGTAACTTCACTGAATAATTGTCTCAAATTCACATAAAAATATCACAAGTTTCACCTGATCTCTTTCCAGCCAACATAAACACCCTCTGACACATCTACAATATTAATTAACTATTGGAACCTCATACTCCTTCAGGACTTACCCAGGAAACAGTGTGTCTAAACATTACCATTGTCAAAACTCCTGTCATTGAACACTACTTTTGCACTACTTAACTACATACACACACACTCACATATAACACCTCAACACATAACACATTCAGCATCAACATACACATCACACCATCTCCAAACTCCATGCAACTGGGAAAATATTAAAGATGTGCTGAAAGAAAACAGTGAAGTAGATACAGTAACTACAGTAGCACTCTTAACCTCCATATCCTGCTCTCTAAATGTAAAGAGTGGAATCAAAGGCTTTTTGTCTCATCAACTTTTCCCTTCTTACAGATTTATACAGCCTCTCACTCCTATCCATTACTGTTATGCTGGACATTGCTTTTCTGAACTCTCTATCCAACTCGTACCAAAGTGCCTAGGCATGCTCGTTTGCTTACTGTGGCAATTTCAAAACTCCATACCTCTTCTTGCAAAAATATTCTAAATTATTGATTTCCTTGACTGCATATCCATTTACTCATTAAATTTTGTTATTTTCCTACATATTGTGAATGTTGTTCACCTCAAAATGAGTGTCCAACTTCATATTATTGTTTCTTTTCAGTACAGTAAATGTTAAGGAACAAAAGTGTTGTTGTTGTTGAAGTTCCTCAAGCTGTCTGGCCGAGCAGCCCCGAGCTCCTGAGGAAGGTCATGGCCTGAACCGGGCTTTCCCACAGTGCCCTCAGAGAGTGTATGTTGTGTTGTTGGCGAGTGTGGTTGTGTGAGTTGCAGTCTTCAATAATGTGTTTAATAGAATGGGGTGCTGTGTTGCATCCCGGACAGTGTAAAACCAATTACTGTACTGTATACACTAATACTGTACTATAAAAAAAATTCCAATCAGGTTATTCAAATGGTCATGCTAATAATCAACAAAGGACTTAGGAGTCATAGAGTGCTGCTGTAACCACTATAATCTATTGTATTTTCAAGGTATAAAATCCATGTGCATTTCCAGCCAAACCTACACAATACAATACAGCCTCACTTTTATGTGGACCAATCATGAAATGCAGCAAACTTTCTACAAATCCTTTATATGTGGAAATGCACATGGACTTTAATAACTGTGTGTGTATATAATGTGGTGAGCTGGAGGAGGGACAGGTTGGCAAGAGAACATCAATGTCTGTAAAAGTAGGAGATGGGAAAATCTTGAAATAGTAGAATAAGGATGAGTGTGTGCAGTGGTGATCAGGTGTTGAGGAGGCAAAGCAATCACAGACCAAAGTAACGTTTTACTTATCTATCTTTACAGTATATAGTAACCATTACTGGTTGTGACATACAGCAACTTTGACATATGTATATAGAGTACATCAATAATTTTAATTCTTCAAATACTGTATATGAAAATAATGTACTGTAGAAATAAGATACAGTACTGAAGATTGGGTGGACAGATGAAACTTGTGTCTGAGATTGCTTGTTACCAAATGTGTCGCCTCCATTGTGCAGGGATAGTGTGGGAAGGGCTGGAAACATTATTAGGTAAAATTATTATTACTGATATTAGTAAGTGCTGGAGATGAGGAAGTGAAAACACTGAGGCTGACATACTGTACTACTGACACTCTGCTCCTTCATGTCAGTTATCATGCCATGATTTTTCACAATTCAAAATCTTTGTTCATACATTTTCATTGTTTAGACCAGAAGCAATATGTCTGGTAGCCACTTTGATCACTCAGTCAGAGTGACTTACTCAACAGGTGGAAAGGATGGTGTAGATGGAGGTACAGTAGTACAGTAGTTACAGGTGGTGGAAGGAACTGATAAAAGTGGTGGCAAGTGGTTGAACTCAGTAGTAGTTAGTGATGAAGGTAATAGTGGTAGTGGTGAGGTAAAACTAACATCAAACTACTGTAATGGATAACTCAATTCAATACCACATTATTGATCTGCATAACAGCAATATCCATAAAGGTTTCAATGTCTCTTGAGAAACAGTAATAAAATTAGCATGTCTTCAATGAGGTTGACAAACTGTATTATAATTCTTTTTAAACACTAGTCCTCTACTGTACAGGAAATAATGACAAATATTGCTATGTTAGAGACTTGTTCCCTTTATATGTTATTGCTGCCAAATTATTCCTTGATGAATAATTCTTTTATATAACAGATCAATGTGATGTATTGTGCAGTATGAAAACAAGTTCAGAGCCTCTCTAATTCTTCCATATCTGTATATTTTTAAGCAGTCTGCAGCTTACTGATCAATTAAACTTTCAATCAAATTTGACACACTTTATGGAACAATTCTTGTTTACAATATAGTAAGCTAAATATACCACACCCGAAGTTAGGCACATTAGTTTCCCTGTACAGAATTAATTTGTAGAGTATACCAGTACGGTATCTATTATACAAAATACATACCAGTAAACAGAACTGTCTGAGAGTGCTTGAATAGCTGATAGCATAGTACAGTAGACTGCGACAAAGTATATGGAAAAATTAATATGATTTTCATATAACACTCTGATGAAAGAGTGCTTTGTATTGTCATCATTACTGCAACTGTTGTCTGGAGTGAAGTGAATAGTGTTTCAATATGTGAGGATTTGAGAAGACCTGAACCAGGAGTGTTAGCAGGTGTGGCTCACCATAGCACCAACAACAATAACAAACCTCCCAAGAATCATCTGGTTACTTCATAAGATTTACATTACAATCAACAAACCTTACAAGTTTTCTTGATTTGTCAATGTGCCTAATTATTGAAGGAAGTATTATATTACATGAATAAATACAGTAAATACATTTCAGCAACCAAATAAATTCATGGAAGTGCCATTGTGTTGTTTTCATGTTTATAGTAGAATAATACTGTGTGTGACGTTCGGTGCATCATGACGGTTGGTGTTGGTGGTACCTGAAGGAGTAAGTCAATATCAGATTGTAGAGGTCGCTGGTGGCTGAGGTGATGGTGGTGGTGATGGTGATGGAGGCCTGAGGGGGTGTTGGAGGGAGGGGTAGAGGTGGTGGTGGTGGCAGCAGTATGTCCCCCGCCTCCACCGCTGCTTGCCTTCAGTTGAATCTTGAGGCCTGAGTTCTCTCGATGCAACTCCAGGTAGTTGGCCTGGGATGGGGTTGTGTTGGGGATGAAGTACACAAAATCACATCTGCCATGTCCTCTCTATGGTTTAACCTTAATGCACACAGGTAACAGCTAATTGCCCGGGTTCTGTGCATCTGAAGAGCTTCCAATAACTTATAACACTAATTATCTTCTCTTCTAAAACAGAGTTAGCAAATGTGAAGCACCAAGGATAAAATTTTTGTAATTCCACTGTGCATCACCTGTGTGCAATATAGTTAGTTAGCAGATTTCAGGATCAGGGTTCACATATACACTACACAGCTGCTTTAATGAATACCATACCTCAAACAAACATAACTCATTCAATAGCAGAGTACACATTCACACTGTCATTAAGTCTTCCAAAATCACACCACATCATCACGCCTCTACCCTGGTCTTACTCTGTTGTCAGTGTTATCATACTTTCATTTTCCTTCCTCTTTTCCATACCTCCTCCTCCTCCTTTTTCCCTCTCTCTGAAACCCTCTCCTGTCTTATCCTCTAGTGTTTCTCCGCCCACCAGACAACCACCACCACCACTGGACTAACCTGTGTCTGCTCCAACTTGGCCTTCAGACTCTCCACCTGTGTTTCCAGTAGGTCCACCAGTAGTGCATCACCGGAGCTGCCCACACCACCTACACTACCACCACCACCACCACCTGGATCCTGGAGACACACACCAACACACAGGCACCAAAGTTAAACGAGGAACTAACCATTAAGTGCAATGATGATTACTTTATACTGTGTGATTATTTCATGCAGTTATTGTGGTTATGTCAATTAATTTTATTTTATTTTAGAGTACAGTTTGTGATGAATTACTTAACATTATTATGGTAGTTCACCTTGGTTGTTTTATGAATCCATTGAATATATCAGATAATAAAATCTTCACACTCCCCTGTAACGCAACCAGACCCAATCATGAACCTTACAGCCTTAGCAAACATAAAGTCCACAACACATTACCTTCTCAGGCAGGTGTCGGTCATCCAGGTCTGGGAGGGAGTGTAGTGAACCAGACTCAGAACAACAGACATCTTCCCTGCTGCTGCTGTTCTCACTGTTGTTGTTACTGCCACCACTAAAGTTGGTAGTGGTGGCAGTGTTGGCGGTGGTGGATGTATTGGCACGAAGCTGTGGTGGTGGTGAGGAACGGGATCGCAGGCTGCCAACTCTGATGTCAGTGTGAGTCTTGCTGTGACCTGACAAGTGAAAACCCAAACTATAGTTCTGATGAAAATACAGTATGCATTATAATTCTAAAACTGTGACAGAAACTGTGACTAAATTGCTACTTTGGTTGGGAAATTGAAGGCAAAACATGATGTGGTTTCACATAATAACAACCATTATTCTACTGAATCTATATTTCTTCCCTGTCTGCATATACTAAAGCAATTTATGCCTTCCTGCCTCTCACTCACCAAAGTCACTGCCAGAGGTGGTGTGGAGTCTTGATGAGGAGTTGGCTGGGGTTGACGGCTCTGAGGCAGTTTTGTAGTCATCTTCCTCAATTTCTTCTTCATCCTCATCCTCACCATCATCATCCTCCCCTCCTCCCTCATCCTCTGATGAGAAAAGAGGGGATTCAATCTTTTCTTTTTTGGTCTCGATCTTTTGTAGCTCCCTGCGACTCCTCTCCTTCTTCAGGTTGTCTTTGCGGTAGCTGTCACTCCAACCGCTGTCTTTTTTCTGACTCTCACTACTCTGGTCCCTCTCTGCTGCCATATTTTCTATGTTTGACCTGAAAAGAGAGCAAAACATTAGAAGACTTATGAAACAGAAAGAGATCACTGGAGGGTTATACTACAGTTCAGAAAATACATTAAGTCTTCAATATAACGAAGTTCTATATACAATTTATGGAATCGCAATTATATGATTTGCCAATTGCCATCAGAAGTTCAAATTACACAGAAAATATTAAACTACTGTACTAGGTTATTTGTCTCTATACACATTTTGTCATGGCTGGCAATGTATGCAGTAGATGGCTTAGGTGATGCTACTTCTTTGGTGAATTGATAATTCTTCCAACACATAGACCCACAAATACAAACAGAGGCCTAAATTTAATTGTGTGTTTATAGAAATGCTTAGCTCCCAAATTATCCAGTGCTCGGAATAAGTCATCAATAACACATCTGGATACATGCCTGTATTGAACTCTCATTGCTAGAGTTTTTACTCACTTTTTTTTTTGTCATAAATCAGCTAATTTTGATGGTGAATCATCATCTTTATTTTGTTTTGTTTTGTTCAGATTTTAGGATTTCGAACTCATGCATCTCAAAATCTCTCTATTCATGCTACAAGGGTGTTTTTCTTGCAAGACGGACTTACTTTTTGGCCACAATTTCTCTTTCTATCTTCTCGCCCAGTGTGAGGGGACGATCAGCTGGTTCCTTGAGGTTGGCGGCGTTCCTCAGCGCCTGTACCCAGTTGGCTCGGATCCCTGATGTCACCGCTGAGAAAATATACTTCTTCTCCTCCCAGGTCTGTTGGTGGAAGAAAGGAGACTTGAGGCAATCTTATTATGCAATGGCACCGTTAATCATATATACAAAATCATATACAATGGACACTGGATTAGGAGAGTACTGCACTGTATCTTTTTATTTACATCAATGCAGGTAAGCTACTGTTTTAACCTTAAGTATACAATTCCTATTACAGTATAATAAGAATTCAGAAATAGTGATCCAAGGACACATTTGCTCTACATTCTTCACTTTATTCACCAAACTGAAAGAATTCACCATGATGAAAAAGTTGAAGATAAAATTGGATAAGAGTAGGACAAACAGAATAGGTTAAAGGATTTATCTATCACTTGAGCTACACATTCCTATGTCTTCTGTCCCTCAATCATCTTTCTCTGGCCAAATTTGCTGTTTAGATTTTCAGGTGTCCCCTAACTTCGTGAAACAAAGAGATTGAAAGATGAAGTAAATATTTCTGTTTTAACCAAAAAACAAAGTATATGTTTTCATGTAATTCAGTATTTTCAAACAAGCAATGTGCTGAAAGTGTAAGATTATGACAAATTCCCATGTGATACAGTATTTCCTAATAATGCATTATACATGTATCATAAGTCTCATACAATACAATATTTTCTACTTATATGCTGTAGGTGTACCATAATTCTCATGTGATACAGCATTCTCTAATAACGTCCTATTTGCGTAACATAATTCTCAAACATTACAACAATGTGGTTGGAAGTGTACCATAATGACGAAGCCGTAGTTGCGCGCCACTTCACACTCATGGACGGTGTGTGCGGCAGAGAGGTCAATGATTCCGTCCACCAGTCCAGCGTCCTCGGCGTCTGGGTCGCGGTGGTACGCTAGACACGCACCACGTAACACAAACCAGTACTTGGTCCACTCCTGAAGGGGAAGGGGATTATTTAACTTCACTCTCAGTTTTCCATTAAATATCTAATAATGATACTGTACATCCTTTCACTCACAGTCTCCATTTAATTATCAAAATATATAACAATAGTCTAAACAGAAAGTGTGTACAGTTTCCTTGATGTTCTCAATTTTCTGAATGATTATGTCCTTTAACTCTCAGTCTCCCTCAAAATATAGAACAATACAGTCCTAACCAAAAATGTGTACAGTTCCCTAGAGGTCCTTAATTATCTGAAGCAGCATATGTTCCACCAGCTATTCCTAATTTGATTATTTTATAGGGCTTGGTTGGTGACATGTCAAATGATTAACTTCATCCAATCCTGCTAAATACAATTACTGCATTGACACCACATCAGTCTACTTTTACCATCAATACATGTACTTTATGTATTCTTAAGAGTATGATTATTACAGACTAATATAGTACTATACTTAATCATTGTATTCTACATTTCTGTTATCAAACATCATCGACACTTCTTTGACATAACATTTCAGGGTACATAATTCCATAGAAATATATAGTAGGTAGGAATAGAAGATAACTCCATGATTTTTCTCCAATAATAAATCTAAACAAACAGACAAACCATACCAAAAGCCTAACTTCCCGACAGCGGCGTTAATGAGAATAATAAAGAACAACACTTTGAACAGACAATGGTAAAACACTAGACGGTCCTGACCTGTGTGAGAGATTGCTTCATGAGCCATCCTTTCTTTATGTAGAGAAGTTCCTCGGCTGGGAGGTCCACACGGGGAGGGTCCAGGCGGGGTGGGGGGTCCAGGCGGGGCAGGTCGGGGGATGGGTGATATGTTGGGGCCCCCTCCAACCCACACCCGTCAGGGTCTCCTCGCACCTGATGCAAAAACACACACATCAATAAAAATGTAAACAGATTACAGTATATAATATAAAAACAAAACGATGAACAAAACATTTCTTCCAAATAATGATATAAAAACTAATAATATCTCCACATAAAATGACTAATGACTCACATGGTCTGGAAGTGTGGAGTGGTCAACTGTGTCCTGTGATGGGGTGGAGGCCAGGCGGGCAGGAGGGGGCTGGGGGTCCTCGGGTTCATCCGTTGGGTCACACTCACGGGTCGGCTTAACATCACCTGCGCCGGGCTGCTCGGGGGAATACAGGGTGTGGGTGAGGTGGTGTGAGTATAGCGTGTGGGGGAGGTAGTGTGTGTACAGTACAGAGTGTGGGTAAATTGCTGGGAATGAGAGAAATACATAGTGAAAGGCAGGAGACAGAGGTGAGGTAAATATGACCCTAAAGTATATTTGTGGATAAGGAAGGATAATACAGGCTCAATGGGTCATACTGCATGAGTGAGTCAAGATGGTACAAAGAAAGTATAAATTTTTAAACATACAACGTATTCTTTGGTGGAAAGAAGTACTGTAAAGTAAAAGAGTAAAGTAAAAGAGAATATAGTGAAGAAATAGACAAACACTGTAGAAAACTACAAAGTAAATTGAAAATCAAGATGAAAAATCAAGATGGGAAGTATAGTACTATAAGGTGAAGGAGGAAGATGGAGAGTAAACTTGTGATAAGGTAATATGGAGGGAAAAACTATGAGGGGGTAAGATGGAGAGTAAGAGACCTTGGTTGAGAGGTAAGATGAAAATGAAGGAGTAAGATGGAGAATGAAGATGAAGAAGCATGATGGAGAATGAAGATGAAGGAGCATGATGGAGAATGAAAATGAAGGAGCATGATGGAGAATGAAGATGAAGGAGCATGATGGAGAATGAAGATGGAGAATGAAGGATGAGAGGTAACATGAAAATGAAGGAGTAAGATGGAGAATGAAGATGAAGGAGCATGATGGAGAATGAAGATGAAGGAGCACGAAGGAGAATGAAGATGAAGGAGCATGAAGGAGAATGAAGATGAAGGAGCATGAAGGAGAATGAAGATGAAGGAGCATGAAGGAGAATGAAGATGAAGGAGCATGAAGGAGTGGAGTGGAGTAGAGTAGAGTAGAGTAGTGACCTTGGATGAGAGGTAAGATGCTGGTGAGCCGCGGAGTCTGGTGATGGAGTCGGCAATGTCCTTGAGTTTCTCCTCTCTCTTACTCTCCTCCAGGTCGGTCAGCAGTTGTCTCCGCGATACCTCACCCGGACCTGGACACATGATCATTAAACCTAAGATATATTCAATAAAAAAAAGACCATGAGGAAGCTACAGATACTCATTAATGATTATATTAAGCTCATATTATTCTAACGTAATTTGCCATACTATACTGTCTTGTAGCCGTCAGCACATATGAGAGGGTTTACTTTGTTTAAGGTATGGGCTAAAAACATAACTGCAACAAGGCATCTGAGAGTCTTAAAAGGTAATGTCATCTACTAAATTTCTGCATTATGGTGCTTGGCATCTATGAAAGCATTACTTCTCCTACAGTTAAAACACATGTTCAACTATCCTATTTGGAAGCTACACAAAAAAAAAAAAAAAAAAAAAAAAAAAAAAACATAAAATATAAAAGCAGCAGCCACAAGACCTAGAAAATATGAGGGACACTCAAATATTATATGGAGTTAAATGAAACAATGACCAAAGGAATGAATTCATACAGCATATTCTTGTAATTTTAGGGGGGAGGGGGGTTACAGTACAGGCACCTCCCTATATCCATAACTGACTTTACTATTATCTTACAGTACTTGTATTGCAGACATATCTGTACCTTTATTTAAATAAGTTATTATAACTATATAAATGCTAAACTGTTACTATAAATTAATACACACAAAATAAGCAAAGTGAGAATGGTTGAAAATATACTTTCTGAAGGAATCATTAGGAGCACACTAGAAAAATGTACATAATAATCTTCAAACTGTGAGCATGCTTGAGAAAAGTGAAGACATTGACACAAAAGTGCTACAACATGTACAGTAAGCAAACACAATGGTATGAGTGAAGCTGGTGGTCTCAAGACACACTCTGAGTCTGGGTTTTTTTTAGGATTAGTTGGTGTTAGTCAGATTCAATGTCATTAAAGTGGAATCAACATGCTGAATGGGTTAGTGATGGATACTTGGAGAAAGTGGTCCAGGAATTCCCTGCTGTACCTCACATAAAAATTCTTGTCTCCAACCACCCACAGGGTATGGCTAATTAAATTAAATTATCTACAATTGAATATAGAGATGACCCACTTGATTAACAGGAGCACAATTTCCATTGTGTGCATTATACTTAACGTAATACTTGGAGGCATGTTTAGTCCATTACCATCAGTTATATATGTATCTCAATAATGTGCTTATCACACCCAAAGATCCTAGTACTGTACTTGTTTGAGAGGAATTTATTTCTACTACTCACTCTGCTACTAAAATAGAAAGCTGTTGTAAACATTTGTAAGAAACAACTCCTTAACATGAGTTTTTAATTTGCAAACCTTCTACTGTACATAGTTCTTACATGTATACTGCAATCACTGAGCAAGTAAGCAGCTATATATCAGTAGTGAGCAAGTTAGGGTCATAAGCATAATGACTATAGTAGTTGATCAGTATCTATATATTCTCTTTACCCAGCTTCATGCACACCTGACTGGGAGAGAGCCGAGGCGAGGCGAGCATGCAGGAGTGGAGACATCCGGGAGGAGGAGAGAATGTGTCCTCTCTCCTTCATGTAGTCACGGGGAACGTGGGAGGACTGGAATGACCCAAGACATGCCAGGTAGGACGCAGAGAAGGAGGACGACAGGGAGGTCGGGAAGGCAGGAACGGAGGAGGGAGAGTTGAGGGAGGTAGAGGAGGAAGACAGAGATGCTGGGAAGGAAGAAGCAGAATTGGGAGCATTGAGGGAGGTGAGAGACGAAGCGAGGGAGATGGTTGCCCTCCTAGATTCTCTCCCTTTTGAGGAAGATGGAAGAAAAGAAGTTTGGGAACGGGGAGGTGGTGTGGAGGGGTAAACCGGGATGCAGGTATTCGGGGTGAGGGAACGACAGCGTGCATGGGAGGAGGAGAATTTTGTACGAGGGGTTGTGGTGGTGGTGGTGGTATGTAAGTTACTGATGTGTGGTGAAGGCGATGGTTCTTTGGTAGCTGAGGTAGATTTGGTTGGAGGTTGGTGGGATGGTGAGAAGTTGCTGACTGTGGCTGGAAGAAATTTGGAGGTAGAGGATGGATGTGATTTTAACGGTGATAATGTAATGGTTGTAGGTGGTATGGGTACTTGTGATGGAGGTGGTGGTGGTTGCTTTGTGGGTGTGGTAGTAGGTGATGTTTGTGGGTATGCTGAAAATTTTGTCACAGTGTGAGGGGCAAACGTTGTGGGTTTCTGTGAATGAGGTCTGGTAAGGTTGGCTGGTGTGCATCCCTGTGTTGGTGACTGTGGGTGTGTGAGACTGGATGTTAAGGTTATTGAAGTCTGTGGCTTTGTTTGTGGTAGATTTGTTGTAGTTGGTAATGGAGGTGGTGATGACTGTGATGGTGGTAGTTTAGTTGCTGTGGTTACTGATGTTAGAAGTTGTGTTTGTGGTAGCTTAGTGATTGTGGTTACTGGTGGTTGTGGTGATGGTTGTAGTTTAGTAGCAGATGTTTCAGGAGAGTTTAGCTGTGGTGTTGTTGGAGTGTAAGTGGATTCATATTCAGGTGCGGGTGGATGTGTGATGACAGCTGCAGAGGTAGTGGGGGGAGTTGCGGTAATAGTAGAAGTAGTATTAGCAACAGGATTAGTAGCAGAGGTAGTGATAGATGAAGTCACATCATGAGGTTCCTTGTTAATAGCAGCCAAAAACTGTAGTGCAGGAGACAGTTGTCGACGACCGTCATGCAAACCGTCGAACTCAGAGATGCAGCGTGTGGCATGCTGGCTTGGGAAGAGTTCTGACTTACTCCTGGGTGTGGTCAGACCTCGCCCTTCCCGCCTTAATGCCCGCCGACTGCGCAGTTTGTGGCTCAGCTTGTCCTGAGTAGGCGGGGACTCGGATGTGGGTGGGTTGTCTAAATAGTCTGTGGGTGGGATGGGCCGAGTGTTAAGGCAGGAAAATGAACAGTAATGAAGTGTGTGGGTGTACATGCAGGGAGGGAAGAGGTACCGGCAACTGGTTCATGGGAGGTGAGGAGTGGGTGTGCGGTGAGAGAGATCTGAGTGGCATAAGTGATTGGCAGTTGGGATAGCCACTCCTTAATATGGACAGTACAGTAAATATTATACAGTAACAGTGAGATCATATTAATGACTTTTTCAATACACATAGAAGGCTGAAGGGAGTGTTAGAGGATGCCGTCAGTAATAATTAGTGACTGAATGTAATCAAATATTCTCGGAAAGCTAATGGTTGGTAGAAGTGCCAAAATGGGGGAGGGGGCAGAATATTGAAAAAATTTATGACCTCCAATGACAATAATAGATGAGATGAAGTATGAATATGGAGGTGTAGGACAGAAGTGATAATATTATGTGGTGCGAAGAGATCTGGAGAGAAGGTGCAGGGTGAGTAGTAATGCCAAAGGAAGAAATGGGACAACACTTCCGGGGATTATGAGAGTTTACGAGCACACAATGATAAAATGTGGCCGGTTATTCTGTAAACCCAAATAACAAAATATTTATAGTTACAAGATTAGTAAAGCCATTAATATAAAAAATAATGTACATAATAAGTCCCTATACAGTAAAGGACACAGACAGCACACTTAAAACCTATTCCATCTCATGTATAACTGAGAAAATGTATTTATTTACCTCGTTGAAAAGTACAGGAGTTTAACGAAGCACCTGTTGTCTTTTCTCCATGCCTACTTTTATCAAACTGGAATTCACTACTTTGTCCCCAATAATCCCTTCCATATATCAGTACATCTGTTTGGAATGCTCAATTTTCTTATAGCATTCAAACATATACACTAATCCCATTTT
The DNA here is from genome assembly GCA_033782935.1 of Petrolisthes cinctipes. Classification (NCBI taxonomy): domain Eukaryota; kingdom Metazoa; phylum Arthropoda; class Malacostraca; order Decapoda; family Porcellanidae; genus Petrolisthes; species Petrolisthes cinctipes. The sequence goes on along the minus strand of JAWQEG010002548.1, from coordinate 18,856 downwards.
AGTATATACGTACAGTATTTATATCCTCTTTTTCTATCATCATGCCTTTTGAATCTTGATCAAACATTAACCCATTACAAACCTGATTTCCTGTAAAATGTTTATGAAAAGCACTATACAGTATAATATTACATTAGAAATTAGTTGCTGATTTCCACAGATATCTGAACATTCCAGATCTTCACTCTTCAGTCAGAGGAGAAATAATGAATGTCATTGATAAATACTTTTGTCCAAATTTCACACTCTGAACCTCTTGGTATTTAATGAGTGACATTAAGTACATAACTTTTTATCGAACACAGAAGGAAATGATGACGTGGATATCTGTGAATATTATTATTTCTTTAAAACATAACAGATAAGGCAACACATACAATAGCTTCCACAAAACACGCAAAATTATATGGACATATGAATAAACACGTACTGTATACTATATATCAGTGCTACAACAGCATACAAACTAAACATTATACAGGAGATGAGAAGGAACTTTTAGAGATGATGTTTCACTACCAAAGACATGGGCAAGGAAACATGATCAATAAAAAGCAACTCCTCAAATGGTAACCTATATATAGCATTAACTTTCTACATTCCACTTCGAGACTGTACATAATATACATCATAGAAATCAAAATAAAGTAAAACAAGTGGATGTCCCAGCTTGTGGTAAGACTTACAGGATAAGGGTTAGGCTGCAGTACTTACCTTCATTATATGGTGGTGTGTTTTCCTTGTGTTCATCCCTCAGAGCACGCGAGGAGGCAGAGGAGGAGGAAAGCAGGGAGGAGATGGGGGTAGAGGTGGGCGGGAGGGACGAAAGAGGAGTGGAGTGATAGAGGGTGGTGTTTGTCTGGCTTGAAGGTGAGGTGGAGGAGGAGGTAGAGGAGGTGGTGGTGGAGACAGTGCTAGAAGAGGTGGAGGTTGAGGAGGAGGAGGAGGTGGATGGGAAGGAGTCTTTAGTGGGGAAGACGTCCTCCTCCGGTTCGAGGGCGGGGAGGGAGTGTGGCCTGGGGGCGGTGTCGGCGGTGCAGGAGTGGAATCTCACCCGCTGGCTCAGGGGCGTCTCAAACGCGGTAGGGGCTGGCAGGTGGGAATAATGGGTGCGGGGGTGAGACCAGAACTACTACGAGAAGTGTCGGGTGGAGGCATAGGGTGAAACAAGCAGCGAGTGAGGAATGCGCGAGACAAGCAGAGAGTGAGGAATGAGTGAGAAAATAGGGAGTGAGGAATGAGTGAGAAAATAGAGTGAGGAATGGGTGAGACAAACAAGGTGGTGGTAGTGGTCTTACTGGGTGAAACAAGGTGGGGTGAGAAAAGGAAGGCAGGCAGGCATATGGCGAAGCAGGGTGAGAGTGGGGAGAGCGATGAAGCCAGGCAGAGTGAAATACATATAATGAAAGTGGGAACAAGTAGGAGTAACTAAGATGGAAGTTAAAAAAAGTGGCTGGACAGGATTAAGGGGATAGTACAGTACAGTGTTGGTAAATCTGGAGCGACTGATTCTTCCAAACTATTCCAAGCAACAAGTTACCATTACTTTCATTCATCTGGTTCTGTTTCCTGGCATACTTTGGAGGAATTAAGACACTCTAATTTACCAAAAGTGTATTATTTAATGGGTGTGGGGAGGTAACAGAGAAGGAGGAGGAGGTGGGGGGAAGTGTAAGAGAAAGGTAAAGATGAAAGGTGTCCAGTATATGCAAGTAGGGAAGGGGTACTAAATTAGGTGTATTAGGGTATACAGCATAAGGCAGTAAGGTAAGGAAGAAGGGACAACAAGCCACTTGACACAACAACAGAATCAACTTAAAAAATCAAATAAATGAACAGTTATCAATACCCACTTGTAACCCAAACATACTGTAACAAAAATAATACTTAACAAACTTAAATCAAAATACAAATTATGGGAAAACTAAGGTAATCAAACTTAATCAAGCCAGAAATGTGACCTTATACAATGATACAAAATACAGTAGCAAAAGTTACAAACAACCAAATTCCATCCTTGTGGTAAAAGCGTACATATAGAGGTAAAACAAACAACAGCATCCAGTGTGTTGCCTAAAACAGACCTGATGAGTGGAGTCCCAGCCTTAATTAAGATGGGTATTAAGGGTCATATGCAAGAATGTTGTTGATGAAGGTGTGGTCCGATACGACGGCTCTGTACTGCGTTTAAGAAGTCATCGTACCGTACCCCTACTACGCCTTCGTTAACAACGTGTATGCAAGAATACCTGTGGTGTTGACAATGGCGTAGTACTGATACAACAGCTCTGGTATCTGTTTATTCGATATGGAACAACAGGGTATGAAGGTGAGCCATTTGTTGTTTGTTCTTTATTCATTCTGTCAAGTTAAGGGGAGATTATCTTGTTGGTGAATTGGAAGGTTTTTGATTCCTCCAAACTATGCCACGAAACAACAGATCCCCTATTAGTAACTTTGAGGTGATGTGTTTCTCGGCATTGTTTGGAGGATTCAGTAACCACACAATTATTTACCACCAAGAGAATTTCCCCTTAATGCATACAGTTCATTACTTTTCACTCACCACGGATATTCTCGCATACATACGGCCCCAAACCTCACGTCCGAGCCATTCAAAATACTGGAAGCTAAATCCTGACCACAGTACAGTATAATGATGTAACTTACCGAGTGTGGACGGGGGAGAGTGAAGGGAACGTGACGACTTCATTACGGTACTGGTCTTGATCCCAGGGAAGGTGGCGTTCCTCTTGTGTCGACCTTGCTGCTGAGGTATACCATGGATTGGTTTAGTATTTCTATTCTCATACACACACAGTGACACACTCTCTCTATCTCACACACACACACACCCACAACATAAATTTAGATACTGATTTCCACATTCTCCAAAACAAACTTTGTGAGGATAAAAATAAAAAAGTAACCTCAGGACTATTCCTAAAGTTTGTCCCACTGGATCCCACTCCAAAAAGAAATAATCTCCATATAATAGAAAAAAAATAAAATTGTGTAGTATACACCTTGTATGTGTGTGGGAAGACAATACTGTAGTTAGTGTAGTGTATTATGTGTGTGCATGGAGAGACAATAGTGTAGTTTGCGTAGGTTGTATATATGCATAAATAAAATAGTACTGTAGTGTGTGTACAGTACCTTGTGTGTGCGCGGGAAGACCCCTAAGACGTCCATCCACCACTTGGCCTCTTCCCTACACGTTCCCTTAATGAAGGTGACGCGGTCTGGTGCGGTGAGTGCGATGGAGAACTGGTTACCGGTCACCTCCTCTGCCTCCGTCACCTCCAGTACACGAGTCATGTCCACCACGCCCTGGGGTATGGTGGCTGGCTGCAAGGATATCAGTGGAGGGTCAGATGTGGTGGAGAAAACATATGTAGTGAAGGAGAAAATGTACGAAATGAGGAAGAAAATGTAAGAAGTTAGGGAGAAAATGTACTCTGACGTCAGTAGAAGGTCAGTGGTGAGGGAGAAGATGTACACTCACAGTCAGAAGTTGTGTCCCGATTCCCAGGTATAATGAATTGAAACCAGAAGACGTTTGAAGGTTCGAACAATGACAGGTGCAAAGTGCACCGTTGTTCAAACCTTCGAACCTCATCAGGTTGTGATTCATTGTATCAGGGAATCGGGACACAACTTCTGACTGCGAGTGTACCAAGTGTGGGAGAAAATGTACAAAGTGAGGGTGAAAATACCCTGATATAAGTAGAAGGTTCTGTGGTGAGGGAGAAAATGTACCAAGTTAGAGAGAAAATGAATAAAGTTAGAGAGAAAATGAATAAAGTTAGAGAGAAAATATATATACTGTATATATGCCCTGACATAAGTACTGTAGAAGGTCCAGTGGTGAGGGAGGCAATGTATTCTTAGTGCCAGACAGCAAACACCATATGACACAAACACACAATGCAAAGGAATAATGTGAGAAAGAACCGAGATATTATGGAAACAACACAAACAAAGGAAAGAATGAATACTGTACATGGGAGTCAATAATTATAGATAGGAATGGGCAATGTTATGTTAGTGATGATAATATAATGCTGACAGTGTGAGTACAGTATAGTATCCCTGTCACAATAAGCTTGAATACTAACCAAACTTATCATACAATACAACACAAGATATTATGGAAACAATACAAAAAAAGAAAAAAAAAAAAAGAACACTTGCCTAGGGAGTCAATTATAAAAAGGGGCAAAAGTAAAAATAATAATAATAATAATAATAATAAAAAAAAAAATTATAGTGGTTTAATGCTGTCAATATAAATACCCTACCCTTGTCATTAAAACTTCAATATGTACTAACAAAACATATCATACAACACAACCAACAACAAACAGAACACCCATCCTTGCAACATCAGGAGTCTGTGGAGGCTTTGTTTTGCAATTCTTCATACTCTGTTTAGTATTCAAGAAGAACAACAACACGAGCCAAGTGCACAGTCATCCAAAGAAGCAACATGACGGTCGGGTTTTCAAAGTGGTCTGCTGGTCATTAGTAAATCTTGAGCATATGATTCCTCCATCCAAACTATTCCAAGTAACAGGCCACCATTATTTTTGTTGGTCAGCAAATTATTCGTCCAAACTATTCCAAGTAACAGGCCACCATTATTTTTGTTGATCAGCAAATTATTCGACCAAACTATTCCAAGTAACAAGCCACCATTATTTTTGTTGATCAGCAAATTATTCGTCCAAACTATTTCAAGCAACAGGCCACCATTATTTTTGTTGATCTGGTCCTGTTTTCTGATATACTGTGGAGGAATCAAGGCACTCTAATGTACCAAATATATATAATTCTTTTAAGCATTAAGATCAATACAGCCAGTCATAAAAAAAAATAACTTTCAGATAGTGTGAAATTATTCTTTAGGCGACTGTACCCGTATAGAAAATAAAAACTATACAGTATTGCAAAAATTTCATTGATTTTGTTGAACTATTTAAAGGTAACCCATTCATTAACTACATCAGATATGAGAAGAAAAAAAAACTGAGACATAAGTACAGTAACTTGATCAGATAACCATAAAAAAACCGCCAATATTCTAACAGCATATAGTGAATGTACCCAGAGAATGAATATCACATGTTTGACTTGTACCATCTCTCTCTCTCTCTCTCTCTCTCTCTCTCTCTCTCTCTCTCTCTCTCTCTCATTTATTCACTCGCTCACTGACTCTCTCTCGTCTCACCATGACATTGATTGATATTATATTACTGTAATGAGAAGCGGGTTGGAACTAGAATCATACACAGGTAGACACACACACACACCACAATACTCACACAGAAATACAAACCTCAATATGCACACAGAAACACACACACACACACACCACAATACTTACATAGAAACACATATCTCAACACACAGCCCAAAGATAATGATGATAATGATGATGATATTATTATTAATATTATTATTGTATACTCCCTCCTATCATTCCCATACGTACCCACTAAAACAAACTCTCATTACAATTATTACTATTATTATTATTGTTATTATTATAGTGGTTGTCATTTTATACTCCCTCCTACCATTCTCATATCATTATCATTATTATTATTATTATTATTATTATTACAGTACGGTACTTGTCATTCTATACTCCCTCCTTTCATTCCCATACGTACCCACTAAAACAAGCTCTCATTACAATTATTTTTATTATTATTGTTATTATTATAGTGGTTGTCCTTCTATACTCTCTCCTCGTAGCCACAAACACAGGCTCTCATTACAGTTCGTACCCCACCAACAAAAAAGTAATCATATCAGTGTCTTTATTCATTCAGTTACTTACATACAAGACCTTCTGCTAACAGATACATTTTTAATTGAATGACATTATCTGATTCAGAGACGACAAAAAATCTATATGTAACGAATGGATAAATAAATATGGATTGTATTTTGTTCCTACCAGCTGCATACATTATTAATTAAACATCAATGATACGGAATGCATGCCGAATATAACACACACACACACACACACACACACACACACAAACAGCATACCGAATGATAACGCACACACAGACATACAGGGCACCAAACACACACACACACACACAAACAGCATACCGAATGATAACGCACACACAGACATACAGGGCACCAAACACACACACACACAGCATACCGAATTATAAAGCACACACAGACAGATACACACACAACAGCATCAGTAATCCTCATTCATACATCATGAGAGAAGCTTATTATAATCTTGTAAGAAGCTAACACACATTCGACACACGTACTCACGCAGACTTGTAAACCACAACACCATCTATTTACACACACACACACACACATACACACAACAACGACAACCACATAACCACAACAACCACATCATTCACAAACAAACACACACACATCTTCCACCCAACAACATACACATACACACACAACACCATCTTTTACACAACACACACATCTTCTACACAACAATATCATACATAGAGACCAGCTTCATACACACACACACACACACACACACAGTAATAAGAAGACCAGTGAGATTCCTGCGACTCCACCCTGCCATTCCATCCTTCCTTCCCGGCCCCCTGCATGGTGAGTTGAATGGGAAGCTGGCCAAGTACTGTGACAACGAGGGACACTCACTTCTTACCCTCACTTGTACACCTACTAGTATTACGACATTTTTACTAGGCTACCAGAACTAGGACATTATTTACTACACAAACTTGTACTACTATTACATTATTTACTATCCGAACTTGTATTATTATTACATTATTTACTATCCGAACTCGTACTACTATTTAGACAATATTTACTACCTTAACTTGTACTACTATTGCTACATTATTTACGACACTACGACATTATTTACTACTCCAACTAGGACATTATTTACTATCCCAACTAGGACACTATTATTATTATCATTACTTAATGTCACACTCTTCTTCCTATACAACATAATTTACCTCCAGGATTTGTCTGGCTTTGGAGAATGTAAACAGGAGTATATATATATATATATTTTTTTTTATGTTTCAGTATGACATCAACAATTCCATTCCCAGTTTCCTTTACCTCTCTTTTTGGTAAATTGGAGGGCTACTGATTCCTCCAAACTAACCCAGGAAACAACTCACGCCAATGTTAATAATATGTGATCTGTTGTCTCGTGGCACAGTTTGGAGGAATCAGGCAGAGACCTTCACCAATAAATGTTTATACTATCCCCTCAATGAGTTGTTGTTGTTGTTGTTGTTGATTGGGTACATAATTATGAGGGCAATAGTTTCTTCTCATGGTGTTCACGATGGCTTGGTATATATATTGCATGGTACGATGACATTTTAGACTAAGCTTAGACTATGATAGATACACACACACACACACACACACACACACACACAAACATAGGTACAGACAAACAGGCAGATAGACTACGACACACACACACACAGACAAAGAAACACACACACACAGACTACGACACACACACACACACAGTTAGACTATGACACACACACACACACACACACACACACACACACAACACGACTGCCTGTGGTCACTAGGTATAGTTAGGTTTGCTTCATGATAAGCAACTTGCCAAATATAGAGTAAAATCATTTGCCAATACTTTACACACTATTACTTGTGTCTGGCTATCAACACTTTAACAACGAGTCCAAAACGTGAGAGAAAAACGCACCTCAAAATGGTTTGGTGTTCCCAGTTATTAAATTACACACACACACACCCGAGAGCGATCTTAAAAAAAGAGATAGGTATTGATTATTAGGGTTAGGTTATGTTGAGAGAGAGAGAGATGGTCATGTTGAGAGGTAGTCATATATATATATATATTTATAGAGAGAGAGAGAGAGAGAGACCTACGATACTAGAGCAAGTTTACTTTCTCTTTCAATTCCGGCCTTACCTGTAGCTAACTAACTCTCTCTCTCTACTCGAAAAACAACCATGGAACGAAGTGTAGGGTATAGCTACTGATAGAATTATACATCCATCTCTCTCTCTTAATCAACATGACTACCTCTCTCTCCATATGACCATCTCTCTCTCTCTCTCTCTCTCTCTCTCTCTCTCTCTCAACATAACTGCACTGCCTCTCTCTCTCTATCTCTGCAGTACAAAAAAGCCAACCCTCGTTGGACGAAAACACGAGTGAAAATGGTCGTCCCGGACCTGTGTGTTTCCCGCCAAAACATAAAAACAACAACAACTCCCGCGTTATTCGATTTCCCGCCAAAACATAAAAATAACAACTCCCGCGTTATTCGATTTCCCGCCAAAACATAAAAATAACAACTCCTGCTTGTTTCATTTCCCGCCAAAACCAAGAGTATAAACAACAACAACAACGCCTGCTTGGTTCGAATTCCCGCCAAAACCTAAAAAATATATAAACAACAACAACAACAACGCGTGCTTGGTTCGAATTCCCGCCAAAACCAAAAGTATAAACAACCACTCCTGCCTGAGTCGACTTCCCGCCAAAACCAAATAAATATATAAATAAATACATATATAAAATAAAATAGCTCTGGCTTAGTTCGAATATCATTGCTGTCGTTGATGGGTGTTGCAAGGCGGGCACACTCAGGTTGCACACAATCAATCCATCCCCTTGCAAGAAGAGAGAACCGCCTATGTATGCAAAATTGAGTTAGTAGAGAGAGAGAGAGAGAGGGAGAGAGAGAGAGGGAGAGAGAGAAGGGAGGGAAAGAGGGAGATGGAGGGAGGGTGTGAGAGAGATGGATGGTGGTAGTGAAGGAGGGAGGTTGATTGATTGATTCATATTAGGCGCCACAACAGCGAGGTCATATAGCGCCCGAGAAAGAAAATGACTGAGATGTGGGACAGTAAACACAAAAGGTACCAGATAAAAAAAAAAGGGACAGTTGGAGAAGTGAAAGCCCCTTTTAGTGGCCTTTTACGAGAGAGAGAGAGAGAGAGAGAGAGAGAGAGAGAGAGAGAGAGAGAGGATGATGATGGTGATATGAAGTAAGGCCGCTTATCTTATTATTCCTCTCACTTGGTTCCTTTTATATAGCTTACGTCAGTGTAGCTAGGTTAGGTCATATTAGGCTTGGTTATAGTTAGGCTAGGTTATTAAATTAGGATCGGTCGGTGTTATGTGTTAGGAGATGATTTGGGTGTTAGGTTAGGTTAGGTTAGGTTAGGTTGAGTAGTAATAATAATAATAATAATAATAATAATAATAATAATAATAATAATAATAATAATAATAACTCTCACTACCACAATTCGCTATCGGAGCTTATTTGATTCTTGTTATACCTAATTGCCAGCCAGTCCTGTTAACTAAAAAAAATATATATATATACATAAAAAAAAAAAATAATAATAATAAAACAGGTTGGTAGATACACCGGTTCACTCACTCACTCACTCACTCGTCTTTAGAAAGTCCTCAGACGTGTCAAACGAGTGTCTGTGGAGTGTCAAAATGAGTGTCTGGGGAGTGTCAAAATGAGTGTCTGGGGAGTGTCAAAACGAGTGTCTGGGAGTGTCAAAATGAGTGTCTGTGGAGTGTCAAAATGAGTGTCTGTGGAGTGTCAAAATGAGTGTCTGGGAGTGTCAAAATGAGTGTCTGGGGAGTGTCAAAACGAGTGTCTGGGGGTGTCAAAATGAGTGTCTGTGGAGTGTCAAAACGAGTGTCTGGGGAGTGTCAAAATGAGTGTCAAACGAGTATATAATAAGTGTCTAGTTGGATAAATCATACGAGCAACTGTTTCCTTCGTTCTCCATCTTCTTGTTTCCTTCGTTCTCCATTCTTCCTTCTGTTTCCTTCGCTCTCTGTCTTTCTGTTTCCTTCGTTCTCCGTCCTTACTTCTGTTTCCTTCGTTCTCCATCCTTCCTTCTATTTCCTTCATTCTCCATCCTTACTTCTGTTTCCTTCGTACTCTATCCTTCCTTCTATTTCCTTCCTTCACCGTCATTCTAGCTGTTTCCTTCGTTCTCCATCCTTCCTTCTATTTCCTTCCTTCACCGTCAGTCATTCTAGCTGTTTCCTTCGTTCTCCATCCTTCCTTCTATTTCCTTCATTCTCCATCCTTACTTCTGTTTCCTTCGTTCTCCATCCTTCATCATTTCTTCCTCAGGACAGATCTTTATTTTTATTTCCTTCAGCATCAACACGGAGGGATTGTGTGTGTTTCGTGGCACAGTCTGCATGTTGGAGTTTACGGAGACTCCAATTAGCCCACAATAATGATCACTGGGTCCTCCAAAGTACTACAATATGCCATGCAGGAAACAGCACCACCAAATCAACAAAAATAATTGTAGTTTTGTTGTTGCTTGGAATAGGCTGGAGGAATCGTTTACTCCACATTTTACCACCCGGATCAACAAAAATAATAGTAGTTTTGTTGCTTGGAATAGTTTGGAGGAATCATTTACTCCACATTTACCAACACCTGGATCAACCAAAATAATAGTGCTGTTGCTTGGAATAGTTTGGAGGAATCATTTGCTCCAGATTTACCACCCGGATCAACAAAAATAATAGTAGTTTTTTTGCTTGGAATAGTTTGGAGGAATCATTTGCTCCACATTTACCTCCAACACTTAACTTGACCAAGGGACGGAGGACGAAGGAAACTGTGCTAGAGTGTGTGTGTGTGTGGGGCTAAAAATAGATTGATGATCCAGTGGTGTGCAACTTTCTTTCCCCATGTCTCTGTCTGTCTGTCTGTCTGTCTCTCTCTGTGTGTGTAAATATATATATCATTGTGTCTATTCCTCTCTCTCTCTCTCTCTCTCTCTCTCTCTCTCTCTCTCTCTCTCTCTCTCTCTCTCTCTCTCTAAATATATATAATTGTCTCTCTCTCTGTAAATATATATAATTTTTTTTTCTCTCTCTCTGTCTCTATTCCTGTCTTTCTTTTCTTCTGCTCCACAAACACAGCAATACACACCTACAAATAATAACACTAATACATACATACATACATACATACACTATATTCTACCATTTATATACAGGCCCCCCCCCCCCATCCCTCCCCCCTTCACTTCACTTCACTTGCTATGACTGAGTAAAGTGGACAAATCTAGCGGTCTTTAAATAACACTGATGTGACAGGAAGTGAATGTTGTTGTATAAAGAACATATACATACACAGATACACACACCAATGGAACAGGTAAGAATAAATAGGTAATGGAAAAAAAAAAAAAACACAGACCAATGGAACAGGTAAGAACACACACACACACACACACTAATGGAACACGTAAGAACACACACACACACACACACACACACACACAA
>JAWQEG010002548.1:0-2500 GCA_033782935.1 Petrolisthes cinctipes | reverse complement strand
TAAAAGAGTATATTAACATTACAGAGTTGTGTTAGTTAGGCTAATATTGTTCTCTTTCATGCAATATTATCTTTTATAATTCTCTCTCTCTTTTCCTCTTTCATGAAAAATTATCTTTTATAAGCTCGCTCTCTCTCTCTCTCTCTCTCTCTCTCTCTCTCTCTCTCTCTCTCTCTCTCTCTCTCATATGCATATTATCTTTTATAAGCTCTCTCTCTCTCTCTTACCATTTTCCACCTACTCTATATTCCTCCTCCTCCTCCTCCTTCACCTCCTCCTCCTCCTCCACATTGCCACCATCATCATTCCTCCTACTTACCTTCCTCTTTACCTCCTCGTGAACCTCTCTCTCAGATTACCTCCACACCTCCCCTCCTTCTCTCTCCATTCCTTCTCCATATCTCTTCCCTTCCATCATTTTAACTCTTCTTTTTCTTCCTGTGTGTGTGTGTGTGTGTGTGTGTGTGTTGCTGTATCCAGGGAAAGTTTTATCATTAATAATAAGAGGATTATTGTGGAGAGAGAGAGAGAGAGAGAGAGAGAGAGAGAGGAGAGAGAGAGAGAGAGAGAGAGAGAGAGAGAGAGAGAGAGAGAGAACAAGGGTCCCTTCAGAGAGAGGCAGACGGGGTCAAGTGCTGTCTGTCTGTCTGTCTGTTTCTATATGGTGACTATCTCGCACATCTGTATATCTCTCTATCTCACACATCTGTTTATCTATCTCACAAATCTGTTTATCTATCTCTATCTCACACATCTGTTTATCTATCTCTATCTCACACATCTGTTTATCTATCTCTATCTCACACATCTGTTTATCTATCTCTATCTCACACATCTGTTTATCTATCTCTATCTCACACATCAGTATATCTCTCTATCTCACACATCTGTTTATCTATCTCTATCTCACACATCTGTTTATCTATCTCTATCTCACACATCTGTTTATCTCTATCTCTATCTCACACATCTACTGTACATATCTTTGTTTATCTCACACATATGTATATCTATCTCTATCTCACACATCTGTTTATCTATCTCTATCTCACACATCTGTTTATCTCTATCTCTATCTCACACATCTACTGTACATATCTTTGTTTATCTCACACATATGTATATCTATCTCTATCTCACACATCTGTTTATCTATCTCTATCTCACACATCTGTTTATCTATCTCTATCTCACACATCTGTTTTTCTATCTCTATCTCACACATCTATATATCTATCTCTATTTCACACATTTATATATCCATCTCTATCTCACACATACATTTTCCTCTACATTCACATTACTATCTCACACATGCATACATCTTTATATCATTTTCTCTGACACACACACACACACACACACACACACACTAGTAAGGCAAATAAATGTATGGGTGCATGTGTTGAACAGGTGTATGGTGGTGGTGGTGGTAGTGGGAGGTAGTGGTGATGGTGGTAGTAGTGGTAGGGGTAGTGGGAGGTAGTGGTGATGATGGTGGTAGTGTTGGTGGGGGAGTAGGTGGTGGTGGTGATGGTGGTAGGGGTGGTAGTGGTAGGGGTGGTAGTGGTAGTGGGGGTGGTGGAGGTAGTAGTGGTGGTAGGGGGGTGGTAGTAGTAGTGGTGGTGGGTAGTAGTAGTGGTAGGGGTGGTAGTGGTAGTGGGGTGTGGGTGGGAGGTAGTAGTGGTGGTGGTAGTGGAGGTAGGGGGGGTGTTGGTGAGGGTGATGGTGGGAGTAGATGGGTGAGGGAGTAGATGGGTGAGGGTGATGGGGGAGGTGGTAAGGCAAACTGACGGCATTGAAGAGTTAGTTAAGGTGTGTGTGTGTGTGTGTGTGTGTGTGTGTGTGTGTGTGTGTGTGTGTGTGTGTGTGTGTACCTAAGTAAAAGGAGGGGAAAAGGTAAGTAGAGAGAATGCCAAGTAGGTAAGTAGGTGAGTAGGTGGGTGGGTAGGTAGGTGGGGGTGTAGATAGATAGATAGATAGATAGGTGGATAAGTGGGATGGTTGGTAAGTAAGTGGGTGGGTGGGTAGGTAGGTAGGTAGGTAGGTAGGTAGGTAGGTAGATAGCTAGATAGATAGATAAATATAGATAGGTAGGGTAGATAGCTAGATAGATATATAAATAGATACGGTAAATAGATAGATAGATAGGCGGGTGGGTGGACAGATAGATAGAAAAATAGATAGGTAGGTAGGAAGGCAGGAGGGTAGGTAGATAGATAGATATATAGACAGATAGATAGATAGGTAGGTAGGATACAGAGAGAGAGAGAGAGAGAGAAGAGAGAGAGAGAGAGAGAGAGAGGAGAGAGAGAGAGAGAGAGAGAGAGAGAGAGAGAGAGAGAGAGAGAGAGAGAGAGAGAGAGGAGAGAGAGAGGTCAAGGATCAAGTCATCAATCCAATTACTATCATCAATATCTCACTCTATCACTCCATTCTCTCCCACTTTACTCTCTCTCTCTCTCTCTCTCTCTCTCTCTCTCTCTCTCTCTCTCAGATA
>JAWQEG010002547.1:222500-226108 GCA_033782935.1 Petrolisthes cinctipes | reverse complement strand
CTTTCCTCCCACTGCCCCCCCTCTCTCTCCTCTCTCCCTTCCCCTCCCATCCCCCTTTCTCTCTCTGCCACCGTCCCATCCCTCTCTCTCCCCCTCTCCCTTCCCCTCCCCCCTCTCTTTCCTGCCACCACCCCATCCCTCTCTCTCCCCTCCTCTCCCTCCCCTCTCCCTCCCCTCTCGTCTCTTGTGTCAGTGTCGCTACTACAAATTGTACTTGCTCTTTACTTATCACTCCCTTTCCCTCCTCCTTCTCTCTCTCTCTCTCTCTCTCTCTCTCCTCTCTGTTCCCATTTGCGTCTCCTCTCTTTCATTCCTTCCTTCTCTTTCTATTCTCTACTCATACATCATCTCTTACTCACACAAAAAAGAAACATCTCCCATCCTCTCTCTCTCTCTCTCTCTCTCTCTCTCTCTCTTCTCTCTCTCTCTCTCTCTCTCTCTCGTCTCCAGTGGCCTCACAACCACACACTTCTTATAACAACAATAATTACAACCACATTAAATTATACACAACACAATAACACTCACATCACAACACAACACTGGCACCTACAACAACAACAACGATAGTATTTACAACCACCCACTTCTTACAACAACCCTATGTGTGTGTGTGTGTGTGTGTGTGTGTGTGTGTGTTTACATTGAAGGGCACATCCAACCATAGTGAGAAATTATACAGTGTGTGTGTGTGTGTGTGTGTGTGTGTTTACATTGAAGGGCACATCCAACCATAGTGAGAAATTATACAGTGTGTGTGTGTGTGTGTGTGTGTGTGTGTGTGTGTGTGTGTGTGTGTTTACATTGAAGGGCACATCCAACCATAGTGAGAGATTATACAGTGTGTGTGTGTGTGTGTGTGTGTGTGTGTTTCGTGGCAATATTTGAAGGACTCATTTACCTCCAATTTTCTGACTACATCACAGGGTCCCATAATGTTACTTAAGGGGGTGCAGCAATAGGGGGTAGGCTTGGGGGGGTTAGGGGTGTGTGGGAATAGGGAGGAGGAAAGGAAGGAGAGGGAGGAGGAGAGGAAGGGAGAGGAAGGAGGAGGAGAGGAAGGGAGAGGGAGGAGGAGAGGAAGGGAGATGGAGGAGGAGGAGAGGGGGAGAGGGAGGAGAAGGAGGAGGAAAGGAAGGGAAAGGGAGGAGAAGGAGAAAGGGAGAGGGAGGAAAAGGAGGAGAGGAAAGGAAGGGAGAGGGAGGAGGAGGAGTAGGAAAGGAAGGGAGAAGGAGAGAAGGAGGAGGAAAGGAAAGGAGAGGGAGGAGGTGAGGAAGGGAGAGGTAGGAAGAGAGGAAATGAAGGAAAGAGAGGAGAAGGAGAAAGGGAGAGGGAGGAAAAGGAGGAGAGGAAAGGAGAGGTAGGAGGATAGGAAGGGAGAGGGAGGAGAAGGAGGAGATGAAGGGAGGGAGGAAGAGGAGAGGAAGGAGAGGGAGGAAGAGGAGAGGAAGGGAGAAGAGGAGAGAGGAAGGAAGAGGAAGGGAGAAGGAGGAAGAGGAAGGGAGAGGGAGGAAGAGGGAGAGGAAGAGGGAGAGGAAGGGAGAGGGAGGAGAGGGAGGAGGAAAAGGAAGAGGAAGAGGGAGAGGAAGGGAGAGGAAGGAAGAGGGAGAGGAAGGGAGAGGGAGGAGGAGAGGAAGGAGAGGGAGGAGAAGGAGGAGTAGGAAAGGAAGGGAGAGGGAGGAGAGGAAGGGAGAGGGAGGAGAAGGAGTAGGAAAGGAAGAGGAAGGGAGAGGTAGGAGGAGAGGAAGGAAGGGAGAGGGAGAAGGAGAGAGAGGAAGGGAGAGGGAGGAGGAGGAAAGGAGGAAGAGAAGAGGAGGAGAGGAAGGGAGGGAGGAAGAGGAGAGGAAGGGAGAGGAGGAGGAGGAGGAGTAGGAAAGGAAGGGAGAGGGAGAGGGAGAGGGGAGCAGAAGGAGGAGAGAGGAAGGGAGAGAAGAGGAGGAGAAAGGGAAATTGTGAGAGAGGAATGGTATAATTAGAGACAGAAAAAGAATATGAGATTGAATAACATACTGAAACACACTGGTTTAAACACACACACACACACACACACACACACACACGAATACCTCACACACACACACACACACACACACACACACACACACACACACACACACACTATGACCACACACACACACACACACACACATACACACAAACACACACACACACACACACATACACACACTTATGACCACACACACACACACACACACACACACACATACACACACACTTATGACCACACACGACGAATACCTCACACACACACACATAAACATACACACACATACACACACTTATGACCACACACACGAATACCTCACACACACACACACACACACAAACACACACATACACACACTTATGACCACACACACTTATGACCACACACACGAATACCTCACACACACACACACACACACACACACACACACACACACACACACACACAAACATACACACACAAACACACACACACACCACCATTTTTTCTTCTGTTTAAGGGTTGTGTTCTCCTCAGCCTCTCTCTCTCTCTCTCTCTCTCTCTCTCTCTCTCTCTCGTCTCTCTCTCTCTCTCTCTCTCTTCGTTATTCCTTCTCTCTTCTCTCTGTCTTTGTATGTAGAGAGAGAGAGAGAGAGAGAGAGAGAGAGAGAGAGAGAGAGAGAGAGAGAGAGAGAGAGAGAGAGAGAGAGAGAGAGAGAGAGAGAGAGAGAGAGAGAGAGAGAGAGAGAGAGAGAGAGAGAGAGAGAGAGAGAGAGAGAGAGCAATAAAAAGGGAAGAAAAAGAGAGAAAGAAAAGACAAAAGAGAGAGAGAGAGAGAGAGAGAGAGAGAGAGAGAGAATTTTACATATACAATTTACACATGCAGTAAGAACAATGCAAACAGGCGTGTGTGTGTGTGTGTGTGTGTGTGTGTGTGTGTGTGTGTCTTGAGGGGTGGGGGTGAGGGTGGGCATGTTCTTGTGTGGGTGTGCATGTGTGTGTAGAGTGGTCATGTGCTTTTCTGTGTGTGGAGGTGGGGGAGTGGTCATGTGCTTGTGTGTGTGTGTATGTGTGTGCTTTTCAGTGGAGGTGGGGGAGTGGTCTTGTGCTTGTGTGTGTGCATGTGTGTGTAGAGTGGTTATATGTTTGTGTGTGTGCATGTGTGTGTAGAGTGGTCATGTGCTTGTGTGTGTGCATGTGTGTGTAGAGTGGTCATGTGCTTGTGTGTGTGCATGTGTATGTAGAGTGGTCATGTGCATGTGTGTGTGCATGTGTGTGGGGGGATGGGCATGTGCTTGTGTGTGTGCATGTGTGTGTAGAGTGGTCATATGCTTGTGTGTGTGTGTGCATGTGTGTGTAGAGTGGTCATGTGCTTGCGTGTGTGAGAGAGAATAAACACAGTTGTTGTTGTAATAAATGTGTGTGTGTGTGGGGGGGGGGAGGCATGTTCTTGTGTATGTGTGTGTATGCGTGTGTGTGTGTGTGTGTGTGAATGTGTAAAAGTAAAGAAGCAAGCAAACAAACAAGAAAGAGAGTAAATATGTAATCAATAAAATAGGTAGTTGGATGAGATTCAAATAGGTACAGTTGGACACATGAATGGGTGGTACAGCCCAGGTGA
>JAWQEG010002547.1:215000-217500 GCA_033782935.1 Petrolisthes cinctipes | reverse complement strand
CGGACTCCATTAATGGAGGCTCATCCAGTGACCGATCCCAGGCACTCCATCTTCAATCTTTTGTCCAAGACTTTTTCCTTACCCAAGTAATTACAACTCCAACTCGTCAAAACAACATCCTTGACTTGTTTTTTACCAACAACGAGGACCTAATATACAACCATGATGTCTTAATAACCAACCTGAGCGATCATAATTTGATCAAAATCACCACCAACATAAATTCTTCAGTGACAAAACCAAACTATACTAAAGTACCTGAATTACCTACCAACTTCTCTGACCTCAACTTTTTTAGTCAATACGTGTCATGGGATGGTTTATGTGCATTCCTCAACTCAACTGACTGGTCCACCTCCCTTGACCACCTCAACCCTAACGAACAACTAGACCTAATACTCGACACTTTTCTAAAAGCCTCTATTCAAAATGTACCACCGAGGTCAAGCAGAAATACTAAGTCTTCAATAATACCAAAAGACAGAAGGCTTCTCATGAGAAAAAGAGGGAAATTAAGAAAGAAATTGAACACAACTACTAACAACGACAGATTTGAACAATTAACCGAGCAAATTTCAAGCATAAATGCAGCCCTGGTAGACTCCACCACATGCGAGCTTGCTCACAAAGAAGCAATGGCTGTGAAAAGTATCAAAGAAAACCCAAAATATTTCTATACATACGCCTTTAAGAAATCAAAAATAAAGACCCCTGTTGGTCCTCTCAAGGAAGGTGATAAGACAATAACTGACCCCCAAGAAATAAGTGATATAATAAGAAAACAATATGAAACAGTTTTTAGCATACCACTTCAAGAAAAAACTATCAATTGCCCAGTAGATTTCTTCATTTCTACAGACCATGCTAACCAAGACCAACAACTTCACAACATCACCATTAACACCACTGACATAATTGACGCCATTAAAACTCTAAGCAACAACTCAGCGGCCGGCCCCGACCATATACCAGCAATCTTTCTCAAAAGATGTGCGGGCATGGTGGCAAAGCCACTCCTCATATTTTACCAAAACTCACTTGCAACCGGTATCGTGCCACAACTCCTCAGATCGGCGAAAATCACCCCAGTTTTTAAAGGGGGTTCGCGAGGTGAGGCAAAGAACTATAGGCCCATAGCTCTCACCTCGCACATCATCAAAGTACTTGAAAAAATAATTACCAAGAAAATCACTACATATCTCGAAGACTCAAACAAAATGAATGATGGACAACATGGTTTCAGGAGAGGTTGATCGTGTCTATCTCAACTTCTTGCACATCACGATCGGCTCATCACTTCCCTTGAACTCAATACTATGATTGATGTAGTGTACCTTGACTTTTCAAAGGCTTTTGACAAGGTTGACCACGGGGTTCTGCTCCATAAGCTGCTCAACTTGGGAATCTCCGGTCAACTGGGTCTTTGGGCATCTGCATTTTTAACCAACAGAACCCAATTTGTCGCTGTCAGTGGAGCCATGTCGTCTGTATCGTCTGTTCTGAGTGGTGTTCCTCAAGGCTCTGTCCTGGGACCACTACTGTTTCTTGTCCACATCCATGACATAGACTCAAACATCACCAACTCCACTGTCACTTCTTTCGCTGATGACACGCGAATCACTAAAGTTATTAATACTAATGAAGATGCTGTCCTCCTACAAAATGATCAAGAGGAAATATATGAATGGGCCAACATCAATAACATGAAATTTAATAATAACAAATTCGACCATCTTAGATATTCAACATCAACCCAAATACCAAATGCTTCCTACGAAGCACCTGATGGCTCCATCATTGCTACCCAGCCCTATGTCAGAGACCTTGGTGTCTGCCTCTCAAACGATGCTACATTTTCATTGCACATTACCAATATAGTAAAAAAATCACGTGGTCAACTGGGTTGGATACTCCGCACCTTCAAGACAAGAGACCCCTTTCCGATGTTGACCTTGTACAAATCGCTGGTTATCCCCTTGTTGGAATATTGCTGCCAGTTGTGGTCCCCTTGGAGACCTGGGGATATCCAAGCACTCGAATCAGTACAAAGGTCATTTACTTACCGCATATCAACTGTAAAAGATCTAAACTATTGGGGGCAAATCAATACCCTCAAACTCTACTCTCTGGAGCGGTGTTGAGAGCGATACCTGATTCTCTATCTCTGGAAGACAATGCGGGGCCTATGTTCCAATGACATAGACCTACGCTTCCACGAGCACCAACGACAAGGTCAACTCTGCAACATGGGTAGAGTTCACCCTCGGGCCCTTACAAGAGTGAAGACGCTGAAGAGCAATTCCTTTTCCATACATGGTCCAGCGCTCTTCAACTCACTACCACAACACTTACGAGCCATCACCAACGTCACCCTTGACCAATTTAAAGCAAGACTTGACCAATTTCTACAAGATCTACCGGACGAGCCACACCTCCCGCACTACCACTCCCGTGCCCCAACCAACTCAATAATAGACTGGTTGGCTCTTCGACGGGCGGA
>JAWQEG010002547.1:197500-205000 GCA_033782935.1 Petrolisthes cinctipes | reverse complement strand
TGTAGTGGTGGAAGTATGTAGGGGATGCAGTGTGTGTGTGTGTGTGTGTGTGTGTGTGTGTGTGTGTGTGTGTGTGTGTAGTGGTGAATGTATGTAGGGGATGCAGTGTGTGTGTGCGTGTGTGTGTGTGTGTGTGTGTGTGTGTGTGTGTGTGTGTGTGTGTGTGTGTTGCTGTGATATTGTGCATGTGTGTGTGTGTGTGTGTGTGTGTGTGTGTGTGTGTGTGTAGTGGTGGAAGTATGTAAAGGATACAGTGTGTGTGTGTGTGTGTGTAGTGGTGGAAGTATGTAGGGGATGCAGTGTGTGTGTGTGTGTGTAGTGGTGGAAGTATGTAAGGGATGCAGTGTGTGTGTGTGTGTGTGTGTGTGTGTGTATGTGTGTGTGTGTGTAGTGGTGGAAGTATGTAGGGGATGCAATGAGTGTGTGTGTGTGTGTGTGTGTGTGTGTGTGTGTGTGTGTGTGTGTGTGTGTGTGTGTGTGTGTGAAGTGGTGGAAGTATGTAGGGGATGCAGTGTGTGTGTGTGTGTGTGTGTGTGTGTGTGTGTGTGTGTGTGTGTGTGTGTGTAGTTTTTGAAGTATGTAGGGGATGCAGTGTGTGTGTTTGTGTAGTGGTGGAAGTATGTAGAGGGATGCATTGTGTGTGTGTGTGTAGTGGTGTATGTAGGGGATGCAGTGTGTGTGTGTGTGTGTAGTGGTGGAAGTATGTAGGGGATGCAGTGTGTGTGTGTGTGTAGTGGTGGAAGTATGTAGAGGGATGCAGTGTGTGTGTGTGTAGTGGTGGAAGTATGTAGGGGATGCAGTGTGTGTGTGTGTGTGTGTGTAGTGGTGGAAGTATGTAGGGGATACAGTGTGTGTGTGTGTGTGTGTGTGTGTAGTGGTGGAAGTATGTAGGGGATGCAGTGTGTGTGTGTGTGTGTGTGTAGTGGTGGAAGTATGTAGGGGATGCAGTGTGTGTGTGTGTGTGTAGTGGTGGAAGTATGTAGGGGATGCAGTGTGTGTGTGTGTGTGTAGTGGTGGAAGTATGTAGAGGGATGCAGTGTGTGTGTGTAGTGGTGGAAGTATGTAGGGGATGCAGTGTGTGTGTGTGTGTGTGTGTGTGTAGTGGTGGAAGTATGTAGGAGATACAGTGTGTGTGTGTGTGTGTGTGTGTGTGTAGTGGTGGAAGTATGTAGGGGATGCAGTGTGTGTGTGTGTGTGTGTGTAGTGGTGGAAGTATGTAGGGGATGCAGTGTGTGTGTGTGTGTAGTGGTGGAAGTATGTAGTGGATGCAGTGTGTGTGTGTGTGTGTGTGTGTGTGTGTGTGTGTGTATTGGTGGAAGTATGTAGGGGATACAGTGTGTGTGTGTGTGTGTGTGTGTGTGTGTGTGTGTGTGTGTGTGTGTAGTGGTGGAAGTATGTAGGGGATGCTGTGTGTGTGTGTGTGTGTGTGTGTGTGTGTGTGTAGTGGTGGAAGTATGTAGGGGATGCAGTGTGTGTGTGTGTGTGTGTGTGTGTGTGTGTGTGTAGTGGTGGAAGTATGTAGGGGATGCAGTGTGTGTGTGTGTGTGTGTGTGTGTGTGTGTGTGTGTGTGTGTGTGTAGTGGTGGAAGTATGTAGGGGATGCAGTATGTGTGTGTGTGTGTAGTGGTGGAAGTATGTAGGGGATGCAGTGTGTGTGTGTGTGTGTGTGTGTGTGTGTGTAGTGGTGGAAGTATGTAGGGGATGCAGTGTGTGTGTGTGTGTGTGTGTGTGTAGTGGTGGAAGTATGTAGGGGATGCAGTGTGTGTGTATGTGTGTGTGTGTGTGTGTGTGTGTGTGTGTGTGTGGTGGTGGAAGTATATAGGGGATGCAGTGTGTGTGTGTGTATGTGTGTGTAGTGGTGGAAGTATGTAGGGGATGCAGTGTGTGTGTCTGTGTGTGTGTGTGTGTAGTAGTGGAAGTATGTAGGGGATGCAGTGTGTGTGTGTGTGTGTGTGTAGTGGTTGAAATATGTAAGGGATACAGTGTGTGTGTGTGTGTAGTGGTGGAAGTATGTAGGGGATGCAGTGTGTGTGTGTGTGTGTGTGTGTGTGTGTGTGTGTGTGTGTGTGTAGTGGTGAATGTATGTAGGGGATGCAGTGTGTGTGTGCGTGTGTGTGTGTGTGTGTGTGTGTGTGTGTGTGTGTAGTGGTGGAAGTATGTAGGGGATGCAGTGTGTGTGTGTGTGTGTGTGTGTGTGTAGTGGTGGAAGTATGTAGGGGTTGCAGGGTGTTTGTGTGTGTGTAATGGTGGAAGTGTGTAGGGGATGCAGTGTGTGTGTGTGTGTGTGTGTGTGTGTGTGAGTGTGTGTGTAGGGGATGCAGTGTGTGTGTGTGTGTGTGTGTGTGTGTGTGTGTGTGTGTGTGTGTTGCTGTGATTTTGTGCATGTGTGTGTGTGTGTGTGTGTGTGTGTGTGTGTGTGTGTGTGTAGTGGTGGAAGTATGTAAAGGATACAGTGTGTGTGTGTGTGTGTGTAGTGGTGGAAGTATGTAGGGGATGCAGTGTGTGTGTGTGTGTGTAGTGGTGGAAGGATGTAAGGGATGCAGTGTGTGTGTGTGTGTGTGTGTGTGTGTGTGTGTGTGTGTGTGTAGTGGTGGAAGTAGGTAGGGGATGCAATGTGTGTGTGTGTGTGTGTGTGTGTGTGTGTGTGTGTGTGTGTGTGTAGTTGTGGAAGTAGGTAGGGGATGCAATGAGTGTGTGTGTGTGTGTGTGTGTGTGTGTGTGTGTGTGTGTGTGTGTGTGTGTGTGTGAAGTGGTGGAAGTATGTAGGGGATGCAGTGTGTGTGTGTGTGTGTGTGTGTGTGTGTGTGTGTGTGTGTGTGTGTGTGTGTGTGTGTGTAGTGGTTGAAGTATGTAGGGGATGCAGTGTGTGTGTTTGTGTAGTGGTGGAAGTATGTAGAGGGATGCATTGTGTGTGTGTGTGTAGTGGTGTATGTAGGGGATGCAGTGTGTGTGTGTGTGTGTTATGTGTGTGTGTGTGTGTGTGTGTGTGTAGTGGTGGAAGTATGTAGGGGATGCAGTGTGTGTGTGTGTGTAGTGGTGGAAGTATGTAGAGGGATGCAGTGTGTGTGTGTGTAGTGGTGGAAGTATGTAGGGGATGCAGTGTGTGTGTGTGTGTGTGTGTGTAGTGGTGGAAGTATGTAGGGGATACAGTGTGTGTGTGTGTGTGTGTGTGTGTGTGTAGTGGTGGAAGTATGTAGGGGATGCAGTGTGTGTGTGTGTGTGTGTGTAGTGGTGGAAGTATGTAGGGGATGCAGTGTGTGTGTGTGTGTTATGTGTGTGTGTGTGTGTGTGTGTAGTGGTGGAAGTATGTAGGGGATGCAGTGTGTGTGTGTGTGTGTAGTGGTGGAAGTATGTAGAGGGATGCAGTGTGTGTGTGTAGTGGTGGAAGTATGTAGGGGATGCAGTGTGTGTATGTGTGTGTGTGTGTAGTGGTGGAAGTATGTAGGAGATACAGTGTGTGTGTGTGTGTGTGTGTGTGTGTGTAGTGGTGGAAGTATGTAGGGGATGCAGTGTGTGTGTGTGTGTGTGTAGTGGTGGAAGTATGTAGGGGATGCAGTGTGTGTGTGTGTGTGTAGTGGTGGAAGTATGTAGTGGATGCAGTGTGTGTGTGTGTGTGTGTGTGTGTGTGTGTGTGTGTGTGTATTGGTGGAAGTATGTAGGGGATACAGTGTGTGTGTGTGTGTGTGTGTGTGTGTGTGTGTGTGTGTGTGTAGTGGTGGAAGTATGTAGGGGATGCTGTGTGTGTGTGTGTGTGTGTGTGTGTGTGTAGTGGTGGAAGTATGTAGGGGATGCAGTGTGTGTGTGTGTGTGTGTGTGTGTGTGTGTAGTGGTGGAAGTATGTAGGGGATGCAGTGTGTGTGTGTGTGTGTGTGTGTGTGTGTGTGTAGTGGTGGAAGTATGTAGGGGATGCAGTATGTGTGTGTGTGTGTAGTGGTGGAAGTATGTAGGGGATGCAGTGTGTGTGTGTGTGTGTGTGTGTGTGTGTAGTGGTGGAAGTATGTAGGGGATGCAGTGTGTGTGTGTGTGTGTGTGTGTGTGTAGTGGTGGAAGTATGTAGGGGATGCAGTGTGTGTGTATGTGTGTGTGTGTGTGTGTGTGTGTGTGTGTGTGGTGGTGGAAGTATATAGGGGATGCAGTGTGTGTGTGTGTATGTGTGTGTAGTGGTGAAAGTATGTAGGGGATGCAGTGTGTGTGTGTGTGTGTAGTGGTGGAAGTATGTAGGGGATGCAGTGTGTGTGTGTGTGTGTGTGTGTGTGTGTGTGTAGTGGTAGAAGTATGTATGGGATGCAGTGTGTGTAAGTGTGTGTGTGAGTGTGTGTGTGTAGTGGTGGAAGTATGTAGGGGATGCAGTGTGTGTGTGTGTGTGAGTGTGTGTGTGTAGTGGTGGAAGTATGTAGGGGATGCAGTGTGTGTGTGTGTGTGAGTGTGTGTGTAGTGGTGGAAGTATGTAGGGGATACAGTGTGTGTGTGTGTAGTGGTGGAAGTATGTAGGGGATGCAGTGTGTGTGTGTGTGTAGTGGTGGAAGTATGTAGTGGATGCAGTGTGTGTGTGTGTGTGTGTGTGTGTGTGTGTGTGTGTATTGGTGGAAGTATGTAGGGGATACAGTGTGTGTGTGTGTGTGTGTGTGTGTGTGTGTGTGTGTGTGTGTGTGTGTGTAGTGGTGGAAGTATGTAGGGGATGCTGTGTGTGTGTGTGTGTGTGTGTGTGTGTGTGTAGTGGTGGAAGTATGTAGGGGATGCAGTGTGTGTGTGTGTGTGTGTGTGTGTGTGTAGTGGTGGAAGTATGTAGGGGATGCAGTGTGTGTGTGTGTGTGTGTGTGTGTGTGTGTGTGTGTGTGTGTGTAGTGGTGGAAGTATGTAGGGGATGCAGTATGTGTGTGTGTGTGTAGTGGTGGAAGTATGTAGGGGATGCAGTGTGTGTGTGTGTGTGTGTGTGTGTGTGTAGTGGTGGAAGTATGTAGGGGATGCAGTGTGTGTGTGTGTGTGTGTGTGTAGTGGTGGAAGTATGTAGGGGATGCAGTGTATGTGTGTGTGTGTGTGTGTGTGTGTGTGTGTGTGTGGTGGTGGAAGTATATAGGGGATGCAGTGTGTGTGTGTGTATGTGTGTGTAGTGGTGAAAGTATGTAGGGGATGCAGTGTGTGTGTGTGTGTGTAGTGGTGGAAGTATGTAGGGGATGCAGTGTGTGTGTGTGTGTGTGTGTGTGTGTGTGTAGTGGTAGAAGTATGTATGGGATGCAGTGTGTGTAAGTGTGTGTGTGAGTGTGTGTGTGTAGTGGTGGAAGTATGTAGGGGATGCAGTGTGTGTGTGTGTAGTGGTGGAAGTATGTAGGGGATGCAGTGTGCGTGTGTGTGTGTGTGTAGTGGTAAAAGTATGTAGGGGATGCAGTGTGTGTGTGTTTGTGTGTGTGTGTGTAGTGGTGGAAGTATGTAGGGGTTACAGTGTGTGTGTGTGTGTGTGTAGTGGTGGAAGTATGCAGGGGACGCAGTGTGCGTGTGTGTGTGTGTGTGTGTGTAGTGGTAGTGTAGTGTACCATAATATAGATCGATTTTCTTTGATTGAGGTGTAACCATTTTCTAATTATCTACCAGCCTGTATTGTGATTCATTTACCATTACATTCCTTCATGCAGATAGCCTCTGCAATTTCTTTCAGCATATTCTCTTTGCCATTTTGTGTAATGTCATTGTCTGCATGCTCTTGCAAAATTTCATGTATACAACATATGTATTATGCATTTGATACCATAACCAAATACTCTTAGCTTTGTTAACGTCAAGTACGCAGAGAGTTGTATATACTGTTTTCTGTTTTTTGACATTAAATATAAGGAACTATTCACTGTATCTCTTTCTTCCTTGAGCACTTCTCAAAGAGAGTTATAGACACTAACACTTCTTAAAGAGAGTTATAGACACTAGCTCCTGAGGCTGAGAAGTGTAGTGGAGAAACCCTGACAGTGGCCCTTACCACAGGAGCCTTCTTTAGGTAGCAGCACAACTTATAGTTGGTGGCTACACCACCCACCAACAAGTGGTGACCCCGGGGTGACTGCAGCCGTCACCAACAAGTGGTGACCCCCGGAGATTGCAGCCGTCACCAACAAGTGTTGACCCCCGGAGATTGCACCCGTCACCAACAAGTGGTGACCCCCGGAGAGTGCAGCTGTCACCAACAAGTGGTGACCCTCAGAGAGAGCAGCTGTAGCAATCACCAACAAGTGGTGACCCCCGGAGAGTGCAGCTGCCGCGATCGCCAACAAGAGTGGATCAAGCTGCAGTCTACAAGAACGCCTTTGCCCTGCAGTCACTATCAAGTAGTGACCTGGAGTGCTGCCGCTACCCTCCAATAGTCTACAAGAACGCCATACACACTCTCCTGCAGCCACCTTTACGCCAGTCACCGAGAGATTTGACCATGTCCACATAGACCTCGTTGGCCCACTTCCGTACTCCAATGGCTATCGATATTTACTCACCTGTGTGGACCGCTTCACACGCTGGCCTGAGGCAGTACCTCTCACCGACATCACCACGGATACTGTTGCACGTGCCTTCATCGCTACATGGGTGTCCAGGTTTGGTGTGCCTCTAAGCCTTACTTCTGACCGAGGTGGTCAGTTTGAGTCAGGCGTGTGGAATAAGGTCATGATACTCCTTGGCATCCGCCGATACAGGACCGCCAGCTATCACCCACAGGCCAACGGAACGGTCGAACGATTCCACCGCCAGCTGAAATCTTCCCTGGCAGCTTCAGCCCAGTGAGAAGATTGGTCACTAGCACTACCTCTTGTCCTCCTTGGCATCAGAACTTCACTCAAAACGGATCTGCACAACTCCTCTGCTGAGCTTGTATATGGCTCTACGCTCAGGCTCCCAGGTGAGCTTCTCTCTGCCACACCAGACCCCGAGCCTTGCAGCGTTCAGGACTTTGCAACACACCTGAAAAATACCATGAAGTGCCTCCAGCCAGTGCAGCCTCGTACGTCCAACTCGAAGACCTTCGTTCACCAGGACCTGGAAGCCTGCACACACGTCTTTGTTAGAGTCGATGCAGTCAAAAGGCCCCTTCAGCAGCCATATCAGGGCCCCTTCCAAGTAGTTCGCAGGACGAGGAAGAACTTCACCATCGACAAACATGGTTCTCAAGAAGTTGTGGCCGTAGACCGGGTCAAGCCTGCTTATATCCTGAATCCGGACCAGATGCTGCAAGCAGTGCAAGTGACTGTTCCTCCAACACATGCTGGAAACAACAAACTACGACACACAAGAGTATCGTTCCTCCTTCCTCGAAACTAGGGGGGGAGTATTGTAGTGTACCATAATATAGATCGATTTTCTTTGATTGAGGTGTAACCATTCTCTAATTATCTACCAGCCTGTATTGTGATTCATTTACCATTACATTCCTTCATGCAGATAGCCTATGCAATTTCTTTCAGCATATTCTCTTTGCCATTTTGTGTAATGTCATTGTCTGCATGCTCTTGCAAAAATTCATGT
>JAWQEG010002547.1:185000-187500 GCA_033782935.1 Petrolisthes cinctipes | reverse complement strand
CTCCCTTTTCTCCCTTCCTCCCTCCCTCCTTCTCTCTCCCTTTTCTTCCTCCCTCCCCTAACCACACCTTCACACCTCGACTTACCCAGAGGTAACCTAATCTCTCTCTTGCCACCTCAGTAGAGAGAGAGAGAGAGAGAGAGAGAGAGAGAGAGAGAGAGAGAGAGAGAGAGAGAGAGAGAGAGAAAGTCACAATCTGGCCCTCAGCTGGTCACGCCGCACCCTATGTAATAATAATAATAATAATAATAATAATAATCGGTTTATTCAGCAGAATGCAGCCCTGAGGCTGAAAATATACATACATAATAAATGACATAATGAATGAATGGATGAATAGGATGAGATGTGCAATATATATACAAAGATGATACATAGACAGACTGGATGATTACTTATTTATTATATTTATGATGGTGGGAATGGGGCTATTTTTGTATCTGTCTGTTCTTGTTTTAATTGGTTTTATTTTATTGTAGTGACGGGCTGCCCTAGATGGAGGGGGTAGGGTTGGGGGCAGGAGTGGACGGAGTCTGGGGTGTAGCAGCAACTTGTCCCCAAAAGTCTGGAGGTCACGTTGGAATCTCTCTGTCAGTGAGGGTAGATAAGGGAGATTAACGCCTGGTCGTATGTAGTGTAGGTGAACCCCAGTATAATTTTACATGCTCTTTTCTGTACCCTCTCCAACCGGCGTTGTTGAGTGATGTTAAGTGATGATGACCAGGCTGGAGATGCGTATGTAGCTTGGGTAAGATGAAGGTAGTATATATGTCCCTCAGTTGTTGGTGTAGGGCACCCAAGGACTTCATTGTTTTGAGCATGTAAAGTCTGTAGGTGGTTGCCTTGATGATGGTGGTGGTGTGCTGCCTTCCAATCCAGTTTATTGTCAATGGTGACTCCCAGCAGTTTAGTAGACTCAACCAACTGTAGTGAGTGAGAGCCAATAGTAACATTAGGTGGTGGTACTGGAGTGGTGGATGTACTGATGTGCATTACTACAGTCTTGGTTTGATTGATGGTTACGCTATTTTCTGTGGTCCAGGATTGCAGGTGGTCAAGGATATGCTGTAGATGACTGTAGTCAGGAGAGTCATTGTTGATAGTGACTCCTACTGTAGAGTCATCCACATACTTCCAGCGGTGTAGTGTGTCAGTGAGGGCGTCGTTAATTAACAGCAGGAAACAGAGAGGCCCCATTTTTGGTACCCTGGGGAACACCACAGGTCAGATTTTGAAAGGTGGAGGTGTGATTTTGATACCGTGTGACCTGCCGTCCTCTCACACAGAAAGTCACACAGCCATGACACAAGATAGCCAGGGAGACCTAATTTTAGTCCTTTTTGTATCACTGTGGTGTGATCCACAAGATCAAAGGCCTTCCGAAAGTCTATGAAAGTTAAAGCAAGGGATGTTTTGCGCTTGTCTAGGTTCTGATAGATGAAGTCTAGCAGACTGACAAGGCAATGAGTGGTAGAGGTAGATTTCATGTTGCCAAACTGTTGCAAGGTCAATGGTGGGTTACTGATGGTATCATATGCCCAGTTGAATATAAAATCTTCACAGATGAGACTTGGAACGGGAGTAATAGCAATTGGCCTAAGATCATTTAGTGTGGTAGGGTTTGGCAACCATAGGGATGGGTGTTATAAAAGAGGTTTTCCACTCGGCTGGGCCATTTGCCTTGTCTGAGGGAGGCATTAATTATTGAAGTGATGGGTACTGCAAGTTCAGGGGCAAATTCTTTGTAAATTTTGGTGGGTAAGTCAATTGGGGTGGTGGATTTCTTTGGTTTGAGACTTAGGCAATTTTTGGCAACTTGAAATATTTCAATAGTAGGAGGAGGGGAGGAGGAGGGAAGGTAAGCTGGTAGGAGAGAGAGGTTGAGAGGAGGAAGGCTTGACAAATAGTGGCAAAGTGGGTGTTAATCTGCTCTGCTGATTCCTCGGCTGACACACCAGTGAGGAAATGGAGGGGTTTTGAAGTCTTTCCCAGGCCACAGAGGGTTTTTATCTTGGTTGTACCCACTGGCTGGAGTTGGTATGGAGGAGATGGTGCACCTTGGTGGGGTAATATGACTTCTTTACCTCACGATTTTCTCGGATGATCTGGTTCCTCAGTTGTTTGTATTGGTGGTTGTTGGTGTAAAACGCCTGGTTACGAAGGTCTAGGAGGCGTTTTATTCTTGGGGTTATCCATGTGTGTGTGTGTGGTGTGTGTGTGATTAAGTGTATGTGTATATTATGTATGTATGTATAAAATGTGTGTGTGTGTGATTAAGTGTGTGATTGAGTGAGTGATTAAGTATGTGTCTTAATTATGTCCGTATGTATGTATAGAATGTGTGTGTCGTGTGTGATTGAACCGAGGTGAGTAGTGTGTGTAGATAGTGTGTATGTAATGTATGTAGATCTGTGTGTGTGTGTGTATGTATGTATGTAGATCTGTAAAAAAACCCATCACCCTCATTTCCCACCCTCCCTCATTTCCACTCCCCCATCAC
>JAWQEG010002547.1:170000-172500 GCA_033782935.1 Petrolisthes cinctipes | reverse complement strand
TTGTCCTGGATTCATTAAAAAGTTCATCTCCAAATATGAAGTCACAGTCTTCACTATAATTTTTTCCATTACTTTCATTATGTGAGACGTAAGAGCCACAGGTCTATAATTTGATGGGTCGGTACGTAGCCCCTTCTTGTATATTGGTGTGATTCTGGCTTTCTTCATTGGTTCAGGTATAATTCCAGTTTGGAATGACCTACTAAACAACATTTGCAGAGGTTTGGTCATTTCACTGCCGCAATTTTTTAGAAGGATTGCGGGAAATTCATCTGGTCCTGGTGCTGCAGTAGGCCGAATAGTCTTAATTGCTGCTAGAATGTCATCATCTGTGAACTGCAACTCACATAGTTCTTGGTGCTCCGTTGCACCACTCCTGAAAAATGAGCCCGAGTCATCTATAGCCATTGTTCTTAAAGGTGCATTAAATACCCCTGCAAACTGTTGACTGAAGAGCTCACATAGTTTTGGTGGATCATTCTCTAAGTTGCCATCTGCATCTGTCAATGCCATGACATCAGTTTTCAGTTTTGAATTGTTTTTCGCATAAGTGTAAAAATACTTCGGGTTAGTTTTTATTGCCTCAACTGCATTCTTCTCAGTCAACTGCTGCTGTCGACGTACAGACTCTCTTAGCTCCTGGTCCATCCTCTCCAGTCTAGCTTCTATAAGTCGCTTATTGTGTTCCGATTTCGTATCTTTAAACTTCTTCCGTACTGCAGCTCGTTTTCTCATTATAATTCGTCGATCTTTTGGTATATCATTCTTTTTTTTGTTTAAACGTCTTTTGGGAGAGTGGTGAGTGCAAATTACTAAGCATACCCTCGTTATCTCTTCATATAGTGTCTCAGGTTGTTGATCCCCCTCAGTCGAATCCCACGATACCTGTCTCAACTCATTTCTTATAGCAGTCCAGTTGGTCAGCGGACTAAATAAATTTAGCGCATTGAAACCAATATTTCCGCTGTCTGATGGTGATTTGTCTGCTTGATATTTCATTATCGAAGTTTTAACAGTGATCAGCCTGTGATCACTAGCCCTCCAAGAATTTACATTATACTCCTGTACAATGTCCTCATAATTTGTAAAGAAGAGGTCCAGAATATTTTCTCCCCGTGTAGGCAATTCGATGAACTGTTGCAGACAAAATTCCCTAGCAAATTCCATTAGTGAACCCGCCTGTAGGCGATATTCAGTTCCTCCACCGATAACACTTTCTGAGTTCCAATCTATTGTTGGAAAGTTAAAATCCCCGGTAAAGATGATATTCGGTAACCATGTACTTACTGCATTCACCTTAATCCTGATCTCTTCTAATGAGCAGATGAATAGGTTACTTGGACACTCTGGTGGCCTGTATAGTGTTATAACTACTAAAGCTAATTGCTTAATATAGAGTATATGGTACTCTACATATGAGTTAGAGCTTGCTGCCAGTATTTCCACAGTGGATGAAAATGTGTTGTGCACATAGGTTACTATACCTCCTTTTTTTCTGCCTTTTGCTCTGTCGGTACGATAACATGTATATTCATTTAGTTGAACTTCTGAATCCAAATGATACTCTGTAAGATGGGATTCTGTCAATGCAATCAACATTGCGTTTTCTGTAGACGCTTCTTCATTCAGGATCTTAAGTTTTGTTTTGTCGTGTCGAGTTATAAGCCCAGCAACGTTACCAAAAATTATTGTTGTATATCTGGATAATTGTCGTTTTATTGGAAATAATGAGCTAGTATTCTGTGATATAGTCGTGTCATTGTCTCCATCGCCATCATGTACCGGTACTCTAATTAGTTTTTTGGCATTACATCGGACATTGTCATCGTTTTCTTTATCGTAGCTTCCCTGGCGGCAATAAACTCAGGACATTTTGTGCTGAATGCTTTATGACCCACTTCAGTTCGAGATGATGCCATACAGTTACAGCATTTTTCAACTGTAGTACTGAGGCATTCTGGTGACAGATGAGTACCCGCACAGTGTCCACACTTCGGTTCAGGTGCACGACATACTGCCTTGACATGCCCAAATCGCTGGCAGCGGCTACATCTGTTGACCCAGTACCTGTCATATGTCCGACAGCGCACGTTTTCTATGTACAGGGCTGACGTCTGCATTATCACTTCACGAACAAGTGGAGAGACGCGCACTACGGTCACTTTAAAGCCATTCACAGGTGTCTTAGAAAAGAGTACTTCAAATGTTTCCCCAGCAGCAATCAGGTCCGACACAAGAGGGTTTTTATTCATTACACACTGTTTGACATCTTCATCGGCTATATCTGAAGGAATTGAGCAAATCGTAATTTTTGGAAGAATTTTGCTCACCGGTGCCACCTCATGGCTTGAAGCAACATCCTCAGAAGCACTAAGAGCTTCCAGAGCGGCAGATTTGGCTTTAAGATGGGGTAGCGTAATCTTTAAGTGTCCTGTATTGTTTGTAGTTATCTTTGTGATTGGAACTGTTTTTAAAGCAGCAGAAACAGCCTCCTTACTGG
>JAWQEG010002547.1:132500-135000 GCA_033782935.1 Petrolisthes cinctipes | reverse complement strand
AATATTGATGTTATTGGTTTCTCTGAAAGCAGACTTGACAGCACCATTGCCCCATTATATGGAATAAATGGTTACACGATGCATTGTAGTCATCGAAACCGGCATGGAGGGGGTGTCGTCATGTATGTCTCAGATAGATACAACTCTGCTATTCTTAAGGAAATGACAGTGTGTGAACCTTATTTTGAAGGTGTTTGTGTTGGTCTGCGCAGGGGGAGGGATAATATTTTTCTTGCTTTAGTTTACAGGCCCCCAAATAGTAATATAAATAATTTTTTTCATAAACTTAAAGAAATCCTTGAATTTATTAATAATAATACTTTCAAGGCTGTATACCTGTTTGGTGACTGGAATATAAATTTATTGAACCAAGATGATGCACATGTCAATGAATTTATAATGCTGATGTATAGGTTTTCTCTGTTACCGGCAACCACGAAACCAACCAGAGCCATACGGGATACAGCCTCACTCATTGATCATATTTGGTCAAATCAAGCAGAAATGAACCACAGTAACACAATAATCTACACTGATATCTCTGACCATTTCCCCATACTATCTCAATTTCACTGTATAACTTCAAACAAGCCTTCCTCAAAATTTGTAAATAAAAGAATTTTTAATAATGTTAATGAGGTGCGGTTCGCTGAGGGTGTTTCGTTGGTTGACTGGAGTGATGTACTTGCTTCACAGTGTCCTGACCTTGCCTATAATATGTTTTTTGATACGTTTAACAAATTATTCCAGGAGAATTTTCCTCTTAAACGCAAACAAGTCACTAATAAATCAGGAAAATGTCCTTATATGACAGCTGGCTTAAGACAGAGTGTTAAAGAAAAACATCGCTTAGAGCGATTAGCAAATAAGTGGCCAATAACTTACAGGGAGACATACAGAGTCTACAGAAATACCTTAACAAAATCATTACGTGCAGCAAAAAATGAATATTTTAAAAATCAAGTTCTTAACAATCAGGGTAAACCCCAAAAAACATGGAAAACTATAAATACTTTACTGGGTCGTCATCGCCAACCAAGTGACATTGATATCGGTGTGGATGAATCTGAAACTGCAAATACTTTTAATCACCATTTTCTCAATATTGTTGGGTGCTCTACTAGTAACACCAACACAGGATACAGACAGTACCTACAAAATCCTCCTAACTATTCTATGTTTCTATCACCTTGCCATAACTCGGAAATTACATCATACATAAACTCTCTTAAAACTAATGCTGCAGGCTATGATGATATCCCCTGTAACCTTTTGAAGTTAACTGCAGATTATATTACAGTCCCTCTAACTTATATAATTAACTTAAGTTTTCATAGCGATAAATTTCCAGATAAATTAAAATATGCTAAAGCTATACCATTACACAAATCAGATAGTAAAAATGACATGAATAACTATAGACTCGTTTCAATTCTACCGAGTTTTAGTAAAATTTTTGAAAAAGCCATACGTACACATCTAGTTTACTATCTGGAAAACAATAATTTACTGTCCACTTGCCAATATGGATTTAGGGAGAAAAGGTCAACCGAAACTGCTCTCTTAAATGTTGTCTCTAATACATACATAAATTTGGATAAAAAATTGTATGTAGCTGGTGTATTTTTGGACATTGCCAAGGCTTTTGACTCGCTGAACCATGCCATCTTGCTTGATAAACTTCCTTATTTTGGGATCAGGGGAACCCCACTTAAATTATTTAGGAGTTATTTATTGAATAGACAGCAGTGTGTTTACTGTAGTAACAAGTATTCTGATTTCGAAGTGATAAAAAATGGTGTTCCTCAGGGTTCTGTTTTGGGTCCAATACTGTTTTTAATTTATATTAATGATCTACCTAACATTAGTAACAATATAACCTTCACACTTTTTGCCGATGACACTAATTTTATAGCTACAGACAGAAATTTAGAATCCTTACACAGTAAATTGAACATTGAATTGCATAGTATAAATAAGTGGATTACAGTCAATAAATTAAAGCTTAATGTCAAGAAGACACACTTATTGGTATTCCAAAACAGATCCCTGAGTATTGATCTAGCGCCTATATATCTGGATGGAGTGGTGGTTGATCGTGTTCAGTCAACAACATTTTTAGGTGTGGTACTTGATGAACACATAAACTGGAAGCAGCATATCAGTGGGCTCTGTGTAAAGGTGTCCAAAATATGTGGTATTTTACATCGTATTCGTGATAAATTAACAACTGAAACCTTGATATTAATTTATTATACTTTATGTTATTCCAAACTCATTTATTGTGTCTCAGTGTGGGGTTGTACCTGGCCCTCGTTTCTTAATGATGTCTCCAAGGTTCAGAAGGCTGTTCTAAGGGTTATTACATACAAGGCAAAGTTTGATTCTACAGAATATATCTTTAAATCTTTAAAATTAATGAATTTTCACTCAGTGCATTAATATTTTGTAATACTCAGCATTTTTCGTTTGATTAGGAGTAACTTTAATAATGAATTAT
>JAWQEG010002547.1:120000-125000 GCA_033782935.1 Petrolisthes cinctipes | reverse complement strand
GCCTAAATAGTGTCACTGTCACCAAGTGTCACTGTCACTTTATTCGCATACTCCCATCACTTCCTGCTTCTATATATATTCCAATATATGGTAGTCTGAGAAGCAGTTTCCAGGGCATAACGGCACACAACATTCCTTGCACCAGAAGCGAGTTTCCTTGGACTTCTGGGGGTGACGTGTTGTGTGCCTGCAAACATAGCAGCGACGAGAGCCTGGACGTCCTGACGGCAACGGTGGCAGATTAGTGAGGTAGTGGCGAGCCATATAGCCACTCTGCTGCAACCTGTCAGGCCGTTGTGCCGCTGCCTGTCTGCCTTGCTGTGGTTGCACAGTGCTGAACCTCTCCAGGAGCTGAGATATCAACTCTAGCTCGAATTCCCGGAGTGCCAACTTGGAGTCAGGGTGATGCTGGAGGTAGAGTATATAACAGTTCAGCACTGTGACATCAAGAAGGTGGAAGAAAGCCTTCTTGTACCACTTACAAGTTTTTCTCAGACAATCGATGGAACTCACCATCATGTCTGACTTATCAACGAGTCTCATATTGATGTTATAATCGAGCACAGCATCAGGCTTGTAGATGGTATCACCTGTGCCGCGCTCAGTCTTCCCAGAATCCTGCATCACGCCCCTGTTCACGGTGGTGAGCATATTGACGGGGCGTTTATCGTGCCATTTGATGGCCAGCATGTTCCCACATTTCTTCTTGATGCAGTCGCCCCTCCGGGTGAGAGGGAATGCTGGCCACCCCTTCCTGTTGACACGAATAGTTCCGCAGGATCCTGTTTGGTGCTGCAGGAGAAGCTGGCTAAGTGCTGGAGAGGTGTAATAGTTATCAGTGTACAGGATGTGGTTGTTGTCAAGGTAATCCCCCATGAGTGCCTTGACAACACTCCCGCTGAAGCCAAGAGGGTCGTCGGCCGGGACATCCACATCCGTACCTGAATAGAGT
The DNA here is from genome assembly GCA_033782935.1 of Petrolisthes cinctipes. Classification (NCBI taxonomy): domain Eukaryota; kingdom Metazoa; phylum Arthropoda; class Malacostraca; order Decapoda; family Porcellanidae; genus Petrolisthes; species Petrolisthes cinctipes. Next base: position 124,048 of record JAWQEG010002547.1, on the reverse strand, counting down.
ATAAAATCCAACACATAGCCAGTCTTACAGTCGCAGATGACATAGAATTTGATGCCAAATCTATGCCTCTTTGACGGGATGTACTGGATGAAGGACAGTCTTCCCCTGAACAGCACCAGAGACTCGTCGATAACCACTTTCTGGAATGGTCGAAAAAATGCTCGTATTTTCTCCTGGAGGATAGACATTACTGGCCTAATTTTCCACAGCCTGTCGTTCGGGTGCGGACCCATGTTGGGGGCGAAGTGCAGGTAGGACAAAATGTCCCTATATCTGTCCCTGGACATGTATTTCCCGAACGCAGGTGTGGATATCAGGGCGTGTGTGCTCCAGAAGTCCTTGAGGCGATGTTTCTTGACATGAGGCATCATCATGGTCAAAGCTAACCACACATACAACTCAGCAATATCGACGTCAGCCCATTGCAACATCTTACTATGTTCCCTGCCTGGTCTATTGCTGAGTTGCACAGAGAGTTGTTTGAAGGTGTTTATCTCCTGCATCATGTAAGTCATCAATATTATATCAAAAAAGGCAGTGAAATAATCTAATATTGATGACCTCTGACGACAGGGAAATGCGGCCTGTATACCTGAATGACTGTCGTCAAAGGCAGGTATATCAGGCGCAAATTCATCGCAATCCGTCCACACATAGGGATCAGCGGGTCTATGACGAGGTGCGCCGCGTTGCTGTCGTTGTTGGCGTTGTTGTTGTGGTGGTGGTGGTGGTGGTGGTGCAGCGGTACCAGGGGCAGGCGAGAGTGAGTCGTCAGGCACGAGAGGAGAGGGAGAGTGTGGTGGTGGGGGAGGTGGCGTCAGGTCACGGGGGGGCGGGCTATCAGGGTCAACAGTAGGGGAGAGATAAGCTGCCTTTGTCCTCTTCCCCCTTCCTTTACCCTTCCCTCTTACTCCTACTCTCCTCCCTCTTACCACCACTGGTTGCGACGCATCCTCGTCCGACGAGGAAGAGGAAGACGAAAAATCTAACCTCCTCCTCGGCCTCTTGCCCATGGGAGTGGAGACGTAGCGAGGTTTGGAGGTTGAAGCAGGAGTAGACCTCTTCCTGCCTCCCACGCCAGATGTTGTAGGAATGGGAGACAAGAGAGTGTCTCCCAAACTACCTCCCACCCCACTGGTGGACGGAATTGCAACAGGGGCTGTAACCTCTGACACATCATGCAAGGCTGAAGTTGAGGGAAGAGCTGTGATGGAAGTCACCGCTACACAGACATCTTCCTCAGTTGATTCGTCAGCTTGCCATTCAGTATCAGAGTAGCTGTCCAGGTCGTCACTCCCATATGAAAGGTCTGCCAGATTCTCCAATTCCCGCCCTATTGCAGAATCTGACAACCTTGCAGGTGCATGACGCAATCTAGCTGGTTGCACCCGCGGAGTGGAGGTTACAGGAGCGGGTGCGCCTGGCAGCGCGGTAGGATGCACCGAATCGAACGAGCCCGTATTTTCTTCACTACGCCCAGCCATTGTCACGGTCAAGCACACACTGATTGAATGTGGGGATGAAAAGGTCTGGTGGTGAAGTATAGCCAGATCAAAAAAAATCCCGACAAATTTGGCGTTTTTCCCCATAAATTACCAAAAGCGGGATTTCCCGCTGCCCGGACTCTGTCGACAGAGCGGGATTTCCCGCTGCCCGGCCTCTGTCGACCGAGCGGGAAATCCCGCTGCCCGGACTCTGGGGGTTAAACAATAAACTGGATGAAGTGACAACTACAGTGAAATCAGTGAACCCAGACATAGTGGCAATTACAGAAGCATGGCAAGTGGTCCCTGAAATATGTGTCATTGAAAATTATCAATTATTTCACCAGCTAAGGACAGACCGTAGAGGTGGTGGTTTGGTCATGTTTACCCGTGAGAACCTGTCCCCATCTAGTCTAGGTGTGGAAATCCCCAGGGAGATAGAGGCTTTGTGGGTCAAAATCACACCTCCATGCCATCCTCGCCATACCGCATCTGTCATTCTCTGCCTGGCCTACCATCCACCACGCTCCCCCACCGGCCCACTACTCATTGACCACATCATCACCACTGCTGACACCCTGAAAATCAGATTACCATCCAGCAAATTGATCATTTGTGGGGATTTCAATGAACTGGATGTGGGAGATATATACTCGACCATCTCAGCTTACGTCAAGTAGTGGATTTCCCCACTCACGGCCAAAACACCCTGGACTTGATATTGACGGATATGGCCGACCTGTACCTTCCACCACAGCCACTCCCTCCCATGGGACGCAGCCCACACACATCTGTACTGTGGTCCCCAACCCCCACCACCTCCCTACCACCTGTATGTACCATTACCACCTATAGACCACTTACTGACTCAGCATTAAGACAATTTGGTCAGTGGGTGACTACATATCCATGGAACGAGGTCACTACACCTGAAGATGTCAACGCCAAGTGGGAAAATTATCATTCTTCAGTCATGGAGGCCTACCATCATTTCTTCCCATCAAAAACATCCAAAAAACACCCCTCTGACCTTCCATGGATAACCCCAAGAATAAAACGCCTCCTAGACCTTCGTAACCAGGCGTTTTACACCAACAACCACCAATACAAACAACTGAGGAACCAGATCATCCGAGAAATTCGTGAGGTAAAGAAGTCATATTACCCCACCAAGGTGCACCATCTCCTCCATAACAACTCCAGCCAGTTGTACACCAAGATAAAAACCCTCTGTGGCCTGGGAAAGACTTCAAAACCCCTCCATTTCCTCACTGGTGTGTCAGCCGAGGAATCAGCAGAGCAGATTAACACCCACTTTGCCACCATTTGTCAAAGCCTTCCTCCTCTCAACCTCTCTCTCCTACCAGCTTACCTTCCCTCCTCCTACTATTGAAATATTTCAAGTTACCAAAAAATTGCTAAGTCTCAAACCAAAGAAATCCACCACTCCAATTGACTTACCCACCAAAATTTACAAAGAATTTGCCCCTGAACTTGCAGTACCCATCACTTCAATAATTAATGCCTCCCTCAGACAAGGCAAATGCCCAGCCGAGTGGAAAACCTCTTTTATAACACCCATCCCTAAGTTGCCAAACCCTCCCACACTAAATGATCTTAGGCCAATTGCTATTACTCCCGTTCCAAGTCTCATCTGTGAAGATTTTATATTCAACTGGGCATATGATACCATCAGTAACCACATTGACTTGCAACAGTTTGGCAACATGAAATCTACCTCTACCACTCATTGCCTTGTCAGTCTGCTAGACTTCATCTATCAGAACCTAGACAAGCGCAAAACATCCCTTGCTTTAACTTTCATAGACTTTCGGAAGGCCTTTGATCTTGTGGATCACACCACAGTGATACAAAAAGGACTAAAATTAGGTCTCCCTGGCTATCTTATGTCATGGCTGTGTGACTTTCTGTGTGAGAGACGGCAGGTCACACGGTATCAAAATCACACCTCCACCTTTCAAAATCTGACCTGTGGTGTTCCCCAGGGTACCAAAATGGGGCCTCTCTGTTTCCTGCTGTTAATTAACGACGCCCTCACTGACACACCACACCGCTGGAAGTATGTGGATGACTCTACAGTAGGAGTCACTATCAACAATGACTCTCCTGACTACAGTCATCTACAGCATATCCTTGACCACCTGCAATCCTGGACCACAGAAAATAGCGTCACCATCAATCAAACCAAGACTGTAGTAATGCACATCAGTACATCCACCACTCCAGTACCACCACCTAATGTTACTATTGGCTCTCACTCACTACAGTTGGTTGAGTCTACTAAACTGCTGGGAGTCACCATTGACAATAAACTGGATTGGAAGCAGCACACCACCACCATCATCAAGGCAACCACCTACAGACTTTACATGCTCAAAACAATGAAGTCCTTGGGTGCCCTACACCAACAACTGAGGGACATATATACTACCTTCATCTTACCCATGCTTACATACGCATCTCCAGCCTGGTCATCATCACTTAACATCACTCAACAACGCCGGTTGGAGAGGGTACAGAAAAGAGCATGTAAAATTATACTG
>JAWQEG010002547.1:107500-110000 GCA_033782935.1 Petrolisthes cinctipes | reverse complement strand
TACCTTGAGGAACACCCCTCATTAATGGTCTTGTTTCAGAAAACTCATCACCTATTTGAACACAATACTCTCTACCTTCAAGATAGCTCCGTAAATATGCTAGAGCAGCACCCTCTATGCCAATATTTTCACAGGCATGCAATAGGATACTATGTACTACAGTGTCGAACGCAGCACTTAGGTCGAGCAATAATAATAGTCCGCACTTTCCCTCATCCAAAAGTCCACGCAAATCACTCACCATAGTACACAGAGCGGTTTCAGTAGAGTATAAACAACGATAAGCAGACTGACCATCCGGAATAGCTTCAACCATGTCCAAGTGAATATTTAGTTGTTGTAGAATAACACTTTCAAGCACCTTCGATTGGAATGTTAGGTTTGATACCGGACGAAATGAACTCAAACACTGGGGATCTAGATTCCCTTTCGGTATTGGTTTAACTATAGCTTTCTTTTCAGAATCTGGAAAAACACCATTTGAAATACTTAAGTTCACCATGCGCGTAGTGACAGTCACCAGTCTATCAAAATTTTCACCATCAGCAATCATACCCACTGGCACAGGGTCATTAGCGCAATGTGTAAACTTAGCCCTCTTTATCACATTTTTCACTTCTGATTCATTTACTTCACGAAATGAACTTAATTTCTCCACCGGCACTTGATTGTTATCTATTATTTCAGCTTGAGTGTTAGTGAACGTGGCAGTAATTCTCCTAATCTTATCGTCAAAGAAGTCCAAGAAACAACTTGCTAATTCACTATCAGAGTAGCCTTCCGGAAGCCTATGTTTCGTTTTACTACCAGTCAGATTATCTAACACCTTGTAAAGTTTGTTAATATTGGAGCCTGCTTGTATAGTTTTGTCTCTATAAAAATTTCGCTTCCTCGCAGTGATGAGTCTCTTTTCATAATTTCTCGCCCGGTTGTAGTCCCTCCTTCGTTGGTCTGTCTGTTGCCTACGCCATATTCTCTCCTTTTTCCTTTTATCTCTCTTTGCAGTCAAAATTTCGTCATTAAACCATGGCGAGTCATCCTTCATAATTATTTCCTTTGTTACCATAGGACACATGGTTTCATAGTCATCTTTAGCTATCGTGTTATATAAAGAATACAAGCACTCTATACATTCACTCTTAGTTGTTGATTGATGATTGCAAGAGTCTCTAGATTGATTCAGAATTTTATCACAGATAGACAATATTAAGGCATTACAGTCCAAACCTCTCTTAGATCGATAACTTATGCTTTTTATTTGTTTTCTCATATGCCTTAGGGCCAACTTGAACGACACAAACTTATGTACAGGTGAAAGAGAGCACACCTCCGCTACACATAGATCACGAACCAAATCTCTCGATATATCTACCAACACCAGATCAATTATGTGTCCGCTCACAGATGTCGGTCTATCTACTATATTTACAAGATTAAAAGTTGCTAAAGTGTCAATGAAATGAGGGACATACCGAGCCTCAATATCATCCAGCCACAAGTTAAAGTCACCCAAGATAATTACATTGGCACTAACCATATCAATAGTTTCTAGGTATAACTGAAATTCATCAATAAATACACTGGAGCTGGTGCTTGGTGGTCTATATACAGTTATTATAATCATTTTATTGCCATTTATTTCACATTCAACCTGTAGAAGTTCAAAGGAGTCATAAGTCTGTGTTTTACATTTTTTAATCTTCTTGATTGCATTCGATACAAATAGGCCCACTCCCCCTCCACGACCACTACATCTCGGGTTGTGTACAAAAGAATGCGTTACAGGTGTCATCTCCTGAATAACCGTTGTGTCATAATCAGTAATCCACGTTTCAGTAATTGCATATATGTCCAATTTTTCTTCATTTATGGTATCTCTGATCTCCAGTGTTTTATTCCTAGCTGATTGCACATTTAAAAGTCCGCAATTAACCCTTAAGTCACTAACAGCCATGATCAGTATTATCCCGGATTCTCCCAAGTTCCGCGGCAAAAATCGGACACCTTAAACTACTCACACTATGATCATCATGTCGTTTAACGGCTCGGCAATTTGCACACTTCCTCTCGTCAGAGCGACATGAGTGTCCTTCATGAGCTTCGGCACACTTGAAGCATTTAGGATGCTCATTTTTTGTTTTGGCGGGACATTTATCCTTCTTGTGACCGAACTTCAAACAGTAGAAGCACATTAAGGCATGATACCTGTCATAGACGTTGTGTCTTCCCCATTTCAAACATAATTTATCACCCTTACTATGAATTAATCCACGAACCTCTGGATCGCATCTAATAATATAATGAGTGGTACCACCCGCTGCTGGCTTCTCAAAGATAACATTCATTTTGTCCTTGATATCCGTAATTGTGCTCAGAAAATCATTCCGCTCAATAAGATGTTCAATTAATGTTTCACGCTTTTCCTCTTCCCCTACATTACAAAGCATTAACTTTGGTTGCAGTTTCTTTCCATGGGTAACACTTATATTTCCCAACTCCT